>JAFVLL020030990.1:0-15079 GCA_021397915.2 Tor tambroides
AAGGGAAGCATGACACAAACAGGAATCATAACTAAACTTCAAAATAAAAGACATGAAAACAAGAACATGAAACAAAACCCAAAACAGACCTTACAAGTATTCATTAAACAGTACAGGCAAAAAGTTCCTGGGTGACCTACTACTTCTGGAAAGATTCTGAAGTCTGTGCAACTGGATACTTTAGTATCTCATGAGGCCACAGGAGAGGATTTGTGAATGTGAGTAAAGTAACACAACTGACGCTGGTAGGTCACATGACAGTGACAACATTATGAAAGTAGTATATCTGGATTACAATCATACTACACACATTCATATACTTTTTAAAGAACGGGAGTTCTTTATAGTACCTACTTAGTTTGCGATTTCAGAAACAGCCACTAATTCGCATGTCTTTATAAGTAAATCTTTGTATCATTCACTCAACCAATTTGTTCAGAAATACTGATTCCCTTAGGCACTAAAATAAGCATATAAATTATTTCCAGTGCAGAATCATAACTAGTTGTTAGTTATTGTCACGCTCTGCTATTGTGTTAGAGACGAAGGAGATTCACATTCAACTGTTTTTATTCATCCAAATAAAGCCACACAGTTAACAAGTAGGAACCACACATATAGCAAGAGGGTTTGACGTACAATACCGGACAACCAAGACAAGGAAACACAGGGCTTAAGAACACTAGGTAATTACTAAACACGGCTGGAACAAATGAACATAATAGGAACTAAACGAGGACAGGAAACAGGAAGGACCAAATAAGGGCATAAGGGAGCACAAGGGGAACAAAATACAAGACAAGTCTGACAGTTATGATTGTGCACTGGAAATAATTTATATACTTTATGGCCATTTTCCAAGCAAAATATAGAGATTTAAAATGTACCATGTCTTTATGTATGCATGTATGAAATATTGTGATCAAATCAGACCAGAAAACAACATGAAAACCTGTTACTTTCATCGATCATTACCATCATCTCCCATCTTTTTTTTTTTTACATTTTCAGCCTTTCCCTGGGATTAAATGTAATTGAATCTGCAAATAAAGTCTCATTTTCAAAACCATTAAGGGCATGTGTTCAATAAAGCAAATCTATATAAATTAAACACAGCAATATGTTAAGTGCTGAAATTAATATATGGTGTTAAGTGGATCTTTCTATCCCATTTTAGTGTTTTACACTTCATCACGTTAATGAGAGAATCTGGAACCCATGTAAAAGTTTAGCATAATTAGCCCAGTATAAAACATTATTAATACTCACCTTTAGAGAAAAGCCAAACATGAATATCATTGACTTTCTGCAGCAAGCATGTAATTTATGCAGAGAGCTGCAAACATTTTCTTAATTAACAGTCGGCTGCCCTCTCTGAAAGAAGTGTGACAGGGTAAAACGAGCAGGGCAGCGTGCAGGTCTAAGAGCGAATAAATGTCCTGTTTAGATCCTTCGGGACTGCGAGTAGCTCATGAGCAAGCAGGTTTTCAAAGCCCTTGGTTAAACTCCAGGTTTAATATGGAAATACCACATCAACAAGACAAGGCAATCTCCCAGCCCTGCCAATACACTGATAAAAATGTTCTGTTCAAAACCACCAGGAGGATTAGACTGTTTTTCTATATGGAAAGAAACAAAAACATATCCCTGCGTACCCTCTAAAAAATAAGGAACTCCTAAAGTTACATCTGCACAAACTGGCGATACTTAACATTTTTTGCACACATGAACATGTGGTGAAGTTTTCTAGTGTTTGCATGGTACTTTAGGGGCTCTGTTGTTTATTTATCATGAAAATGAACAATTTGCATAGAAGTCTTTATTTTGGCACAGCTTCTATTCTTTTTTTTAAATATTATAATACGTAATATTCTTAGACCAATACCTTCCTTAGACCTTGAATACATTTTGATATAGTGGGCCTGTCCCAATACTCACACTTGTCTTTCACAGGTTTGGAATAATGCCAAAGCTCAGTGCCTGTAAAGGGATAGTCCACCCAAAAAAATGAAAAATTTCCCCCTGTTGCCATTCTGGATATAAAGGATTTTAATGAAGGACAAATAGAGTCCACATAATGGAAATGCACTGGTCCCTCAAAGTTGACGTTTTAAAAATCAATTAAGCAAAATTAATATCACAGTAATCCATACAACCCCAGTTGATAAATCAATGTCTTCTGAAGTGAAACGATAGATGTGTGTGAAAAGATGAATATTTTAAACATTTTAAACAAAATTTGATCATTCAAATTCAGAAACTCACATAACCCAAATTTAAAGGAATACAAGAATAACTTTCCAGTGTAAGTTATATTAATTAGATATTGCATATAATTTGGTAGTACAACATATTGCACATTTTAATGGTGCAGAGATGAGTATGTGTATTTTGTAAAATGTTTTCAGCTGATTTTCATCACAATTACTAAATCTTGTCGTCTTTTACACAGGGACTGAAAAGATATTTAGAAATATTATTTTAATGTGCAAAATTTGATGTTTCCCCATTTAAAAAAAATAGGAGCTGCACTGCACGAGAGGCATTTTAAAGATGACCGTTGAGTAAAATGACTTGTCTTAAAAAGGTCATATGATGCGATTTCAAGTTTTTTCCTTTGTCTTCGGAGTGCTACAAGCTGTTCGTGCATACATAAGATCCATAAGTTGCATAAGATACAAAAGTTGCAAAGACTAAAGTCTCAAACCCAAAGAGATATTCTTTATAAAAGTTAAGACTTGTCCATGCCTTCCTGACACACCTCATTTCAACACGCCCCCACATATCTACGTCACTGTGTGGGAAGATTTGCATAACACCGCCCAAATGTTTACGCAAAGAAAGAAGGCGTAACTTTTATTCTCGCTGTAGTATTGTTGCCGCCGCTGCCATGTTGTGGAGACGCTGTGTGTTTCCAAATATGGTAAGAGGCATAACATTACGTCACATGCTTGAGGTATTCGGCCAATCACAACGCACTGGATAGCTGGCCAATCAGAGCACTCCTAGCTTTTTAGAATGATGAGCTTTGTAAAAATCGACGCATTTCAGAAAGGCGGGGCAGAGAGGAGCAGCAATAATGTATGCTACGTGGAAAATTATGTGTTTTTTGAACCTTAAGCCACGTAAACACATTGCATTACACCAAATACACAAAATATTGGGTCACACTTTATATTAGGTGGTCTTAACTACTATGTACTTGCATCAAAATATAAGTACAATGTACTTACTGTGGTCATATTGTATTGCAAAACACTTTTGCTGCTATTGAGGTGGGATACGGGTAAGGTTAGGGGCAGGTTTGGTGGTATGGGTAGGTTTAAGGGTGAGTTTAGGTATAAGGGATAGGTCAACAGTGTAATTATAAATGTCATTACAGAAATTAATTACAGATGTAATTACATATATGTATTTTTAAAAATATTAGTACAATGTAAAAACATGCATGTACACAATAAGTGCATTGTACCAAATGATTAATTTAAATGTAAGTACATAGTAGTTAAGGCCACCTAATATAAAGTGGGACCAAATATTGTTATTTTTAGCATCGTCATATGACCCCTTTAAAGGGACTTTGAATGCACACGCACGTGTCGTGGTCTGGACTCATCAAGGAGGACATGAAAGAAAAGAAATTGTTGAATAAAGTCGTTATTTTTGTTTTCTTTGCGCACAAAAAGTATTCTCGTAGCTTCATAAAATTAAGCTTGAACCACTGATGTCACATGGACTATTTTAACGATGTCCTTACTATTTTTTTGAGCCTTGAATGTGGTTGCTTTCTATGAAGGGTCAGAAAGCTCTTGGATTTCATCAAAAATATCTTAATTTGTGTTCTGATGATGAACAAAGGTCTTACAGGTTTGGAACGACATGAGGGTGAGTAATGACAGAATTTACATTTTGAGGTGAACTATCCTTTTAAATAAAGCTCTGCAAGAACTTTAGTTGCAATTTTACGACACTATGTTGTAAGTGTGTTCAATCAGGTAATTAAAAGGTCCACACACATTTGTGGTCTTCATTGCCACTTGAACATGGGCCAAATATAGGAAATCCATCATGTAAATTAGACAAGTGGTCAAGTGCAAAGACAACAAATGTGGGTTTTGGGACAGGCCCAGTAATGTTCTCTCTCTATGCATGGTGACTATCTACATATTTCTGCTAAAAGCTGCTGCTGTGTAAGCTTTTGGTAAAGCATTGATCTACAGCAAACTGTGATAGTAGTAAACTCTTTCTGTTACATCTGTCTTGTATAACTATACTGATATAAGCTACATTATTAACTATAGTACTGAGCATTGAGGCTAGAAGCATAGAGTCCATTAATACAGTTATGGTCAATGCAAAGAGTAAAAAGTCACCTGTACAAAGTGTAAATTCTAAGTGGTACAATCATTCCATACCTGACTGATATAAAGGAGTGTAAAGAACAGAACATACACTCCACACTCATCGACCTCGATTTCATTTGCTATCTCAGTGAACAGTCTGAACGTTCATCCCGTAGCTCCAAATGATTGGCATCTCATGGCATTTACAAATCCTAAGTAAAACTCCACAGTTCACCAGAGTACACTTTCCAGACTTGTTTATAAAGCTTTTGAGCATTTCCAGTTTGTATCTCATTTAAAATTTCAAAGCTGTGCAGCGGCTGCAGAATATTAAATATGAATTATATTGGCATGGTTTGAATCCCTAATTAATTAAGCTATTTAAGATAAACACAGTACAGATGTTTCTGACCCTACCGCAGCAGGGACAACATCGGTGATTCACGGAGAAAAGAGAAAAACATTTGAATGACCTTGACATTTCACTTCAGTTAAATGCCAGTTGATTTTCTCAGCTGACTGCATGAAAAGAGAAACAACCAACAGGAGCATTATTTTGCATGGAAGATTGATTTCAAATTTCAGCATTATACAGACTACGGCATATTTTTTTATCATCCCTTGTCTTCCTGTCTGAAAACCATCTGTGTGGAATTCTAAAATCCAGCTCATTAATCATACTTAAAGAACGCTAAAATCGCAGAATAAAAAAAATCTGTTGTTACCCTACAAGATGCTGAAAGAACAGCTACAATCTCACATAAAAAAACACAAATCTAGCTGGAATTGTTGAGATGTGATTGAATATGACAGTCTGAAAAGGGGCCTAGCCGAAGAAAGTGGGATCATTTGAGTTGTGTGTGTGTGGTTGTATTAATAGGCCTGACCGTTGAGTAGTAGCAGGAGCAGGTGCTTTTGGCTGATTGAGTCATCTCTCACCCTGTGCTTCCCTCCAAGACCTCGTCCTCCGCTCTCAGTAGTCTTGTGGCTCTAGCCCTATAGGCACACACACACACACACACACACACCTACTCAACAAATACCCAACAAAACTAACAGCCAAGACTTAATCTCTTGCCATATTGCTTTTCCTTTTTTATTAAAGGGACCGTTCACACAAAAAAGAAAATTCTGTCATTATTTTCTCATCCTTGTGTCTTTCCAAACCTGTAATGCTGTTGCTTTTTTCTGTGGAATACAAAAAGAGAATTTCCTTGACACAGCGCTTTTCCATACAGCAGTATTCCGTGAAAAAGTGACCACGGCTAATGGAAGAGGCACAATTGAATAACAACATTATTTATTCTGTTCCTCACAAAAAGCTAGCGTATGACCTTAGAAGACTTGAAATATATAGCACACAAGTGCTTTTATAGTTTTTTTTTTGTTTGTTTGTTTGTTTGTTTGTTTTGTTTTGTTTTTTAAGCTTGACAGACATTGTGATGAACTGTCCAGGAGTGTGTTTCCCTAAAGCAACTCTGGTCGCAAGTTCTGTCTTTGCCAATAGAATTCAATGGAACTAACGACTATAGTTAGCTAACAATGGTTTTTATTAATATTTTGAATTTGTTTATTTTAATACTTTCCATTTTTGTTTAAATTTTTTTGTGTTATTTATATTTATGTTTATTAAAATATGTTTACATAGTTTTTATTAATTTTTATTTTAGTTTTTGAATTATTTTAGTATATCAAGTTAAACTAAATAAAATAAACTTTATTTATTTATTTATTTTTGTTTTATAGTTAACTATAATAACCCTGGTATGCACATTTAGAATCATAAAAATCATTGGAAAAAAAAAAGTTAAAAATTATATTTACTTTATAAAGGATTTGTATAGCTATTGCAATTATATAGCTATTGTTTTAATTTTGAGAAATTAAATTAATTGATTTTGTAATGATCAAATGATTATCAGTTTTAACATTTTACAGTGTTATAATTTCAAATTATGTAAATAAATTAATATAATGAACATATGTAATCAGGGGCGTCGGACAGGGGGTAATAGTGGAACAGAGTAACAGGGGCCCTTGGCGAGGGGGGGGGGCATCGTGCTTACATGCTTACATTGTTGACAAGAAATGCTGTATGAGTCAAAAATGCCAGAACAACACTTTATGTATGAACACCTACAATCTCTAATAAGATCACATTGAAAAATTTGTCAATAGAGCTGTCTGAAGATTTTTCAGAATTCATCTTGAATATTGCAGAACACTGCGATTATTTGTTTCCATCAGAAGATGTCAACAATCTTTTGTTATGAACAGAGGTGCATCAGGTACGGTATATAACATGCTCAGCGCAGACGATGGGAGTGATTGACAGGTAGTTTTATTCAGGCAGAAGGGCTTTCCCCTTGCTCTGCTGCTCCCTCAGGTGTGAACAAAGGACAGAACTAGAGCAAATCCCCATGTGGCACAGGCTGATCTCTGTGAATGAGTTTAATTACTGCTCTGTGTTTAATGTCTCTGGAGGAAAATGATAAAAGGAAGCGTTACTTAACATGGTTTGTACATTCAAATCTTTGTTATGGAAAAAAAAAAATCTAGAATGTCATAAAGGATTGTATTACAGTGACTAAAGCGTCAAACGTTGCTCGGTTTCAACAAACTTTTAAGCATTACTGTGAATTTATAAGACTTTTTGTGGTGTGGTGCTTTTGAACATCATTCATGAAAGTGTTAACCAAGTCCATACTGTTCATTTGTTAGCATAAATCTGATAATATATGTACTTTTTATTTCCTCATTGTTGCCTAATGACACTTTGTTATTCTTTTTCACCTTTGTTCAACAATAATATTAAAACCTTTTTCCAACACTGGCTTTCCATTTCTCTATTCCTGTTTTCCTTATTCCTGTCTATCAAATGTTAGCCCATGATGACCTAACCTTAATTAAGCAAAATTTTGCAAAAACTATGGGATTGTTACTTTTGAATATTCTTTGAACATTCTGAAACCAGCAGGCTAATATATATATTAAAAAATTGTTAAACTGGGCTCAGACTACAGGAGTTTTAAAATCCTAACCGTTTATGAAATCTGGTTGCAGCACACACATAAGGAGAATCTTCACAGATTTTCTTCCCTCAGATCTTATGTTGCATTCACATGCTATCGGAATTATGTAAATGCGAGCTTCTTAGTCGGAAATTGGATATGAACGGCCTTAGAGAGGCCTTATATGGTCAATTTCCGACTAGGAAACTCATATTTACGAAAATTCCGATAGCACGTGAATGCAGCATTAAACATCCACAAACTATAAGATTTGAAAATCGTGGCGCATCACACACTACAAGATATTATAAGATTATCATGCCAGAGGGAGCACCTCGTGTGATCTCAAGCAGCAGATCGTCATTGATTTTTCAGCAACTGTTTACATGTTAGCTATCGTGCAGCTTTCTACACTCACCTTGTAGGCTACGTTCAAACCTGAGGCAATATCACCTCAGCGCTTCTCTCTGTCCTTATGGTCGTGGTATGTTTTCGACACATCATACGGACAGTCGTGTAATTACAAAACTTCCACAAGCCATTCCTCCATCTTCACTATCCAGTGGACCCGTACAGCAGCTTGTTTTGCAGTCATGCAGTGGCTATTGTGATAATACTGATGTAATTTCCAGATTTAAAAACATGTTTGATATATTTCCGGCGCAGCCCTGATTTGTGTGCGAGCTGATCAGGAAGTGCAAGATTCGATCTGTAAACTCCTCACATTACCAGATAATCCGCACCGAACATCAGAACTGACCGAGGTCCTCGACAAGATTTTTTACTCGGGAGGGGAAAATCGGGGATGAATCATCCTAAAACTCCTGTAGTTTGTGTTAACGTTTTGAGAACATTAATGAAGACCTGGGCCCTCGTTTATCAACAGTGCGTAGAAAAGGTTCTATATTTTGTCTTACTAATGAAATTTAGAATGTGTGTTAGTACAAAAAATCTGTATTTATCAAATGTACGCACACCAGCAAGCAGCCTAATCATTGTTGATAAATCCCACATGTTCATAAGCACCATGCTTGTTCACGTTCATGGTCATTTGCGTTCAGAAACGCCTCCAATGAACCATAGGGTGACAACGCCTCCCTTTATAAATCACATATAAATGTATACGTCCTCACCGAAATCATGGCAAAGAAAGCGGTACCGACTGAGAAGTAATTCTCTGCTCTCACTAAACAGATCAGCGCGGTTTTTGAAAACGTGTTCTCTGTGTAGCGCATGGTTTGCTCAATCTTCCAGCAAAGCTAGATCAGCCATGACACTATAGCTACATTTCAAATTGGCTTCCCAGCTGTTTTTTTATAGCTTTTCACACTAATTATGCAAAAGTGTAGCTTGAACTATGAAATTATTAATTGAGTAATTGCAATTAAAGGTGGGGTATGTAATTTTTCAAAAACGCTTTAGAAAACGAGTCGGGGCCGAGTACCAAAACAAACTTGTAGCCAATCAGCAGTAAGGGGCGTGTCTACTCATGATGTGGAGGAGAGAGCGTTCAGTGAACAGCCGAGCCAAGCGACAGAAAGATAGAGATGGCGGATAAAAAACAAAAGAGGAAAACGTCTGCGGAACGATAAGGCAAGAAGTAGGACCCGTGTAAATATCGGATCAGCTTTCCAGCACTGGAGCAGTTTTCTGTTGGGGATTTGTCGTGTCGAGTTGCGCAGCATCTAGTGTAGACAGCATCACTGATTATAATGACTTCTATAGTACTTTGGCGCACCGCTCGCGTCCGGTGTAGACACGGTGTAACATTGGTTTTGCTTTGTTTCACAGAACTAATCGTTTCCTGGGTTGCGCAGGCTACGTATGTGTGGGTCGGAGCCAACAAAAATAGTGGCGAGACCCTTTTGGGGTAGGGGCGTGTTTGTTTTGGTGATTTGAAATATCAACATTGGCTACCAGAAATCGCTTACCCCACCTTTAAAGGACACGGGAAACATGCGGCGGGACTTTCTTTTTATAATATCACCATTCTACCACTAGATTCTCTGAGTAAGCATGCTCAGAGTTATGTTTATATTTACACACATTCCTACGTATAAGTACAAGTTGGTAGATCCCACACTTTGCGTGAAACTGTTCTTACACACTCATTACGCACACATCTGTGTGTACACACTGTTGATAAATGAGGGCCCTGATGACTAACAAACATTCTAGTAACGTTACTGGAAGACCGTATGTTCATCATATATATATATTTAAAATATGATTTCCACCATAAAACAAATACTAATGTGAGATATGATGGAAATGAAGGTTGTTCATGATAGTTCAGGAAACAAAAAGATGATTCTTCTGTGATGCATGTACACTGTGAGTGGATAAATTCAACAAACTAGTTGACATTTGAAAGATTTCAGTTTGAAAGTTTTGAGTTTGAAAAGTGTATACTTAAAGAGTTTGACTAAGGGGTTTAACTTCTAAATGTCTGCAAGGCAAAAAGTGCCCATGGTTTTAAAAAAGACCCAATAACTTTTAGAAACAATCCTTACTCAGTATAAAAGCACAAAGTGGGAACAGAGTAGATCATCCCTACTTGGGAATGTTGTTGTCTGAGATGTTTTGTTTATTCAGTGAATAAGAACACCATCCTTCCCATAGTAGCTATCTCTCTCTCTTTTCAAAGTAGTGTCCCCACAAGACCATCAAGAGTACCTTCTCAGAAACTCTCCAGAAAATATGCCATTGGTTTTATTTCGATATACCCAAAAACATCCTGTAATTGGATTACTGCTTCACAAACCTACTTAAGGTGATTCCAAAAGCTCTTGTCTTCCTTTCTTGAGCTGACGGAGATTCACTGATTGTGGATCGCATATGGCAATAGCTTACGTCCAAAGAATCACAATCACCTCATTTCCAGCTTTCTTATTTATTCAGCACAGTGCTCTTTTGAGCTGCTGAATCTCAGGAGTGGGTGTCGTTGAAAATAGCTCTCAAAACTGGCTTATTTTGCCAGATATAAAATGTGCTCTGCTAAAAAGATCTCAGTTTAAAGTGCTTCTTTGACAGTTGCCGTGCAGACCCCACATGAGATGTATAAAAGAGTTTGAAACTTGACAGTTTTGTCAGGATTGCCATGGCAACCACGAAAGGGTCTCATTATTCACTGGTGTATTTTTTTTTTTTTTATTGTTTTTGCATATAGAAACAAAAAAATAATACAATTTTAAAAAAAATACAAACAAAAAACATTAACAGGCCATCGTAAGTTATGTTTGAACTGCAACAAAAACCATTTCCTCCTGCTTGTTGTTTCTAAACTAGTTTCTTCATCACTTATCATTAAATTCTTTTTTTAAAAATCCCATGAAAATTATGGTATCTATTTCTAAAATTAAAAGATAGCTGCAAACATTGTCTTTATCTCCCCCCTCATGCTCATCCAACATTTTTTTGGATTTACATCTCAATAATAATATACAAATTTCCCTCAGATATGTCCCATTACCCTGCTACATAATTCTGAAATCGTTAAATAAATCTTGTTAATAACTCATTAGCATCAGGATCTCAATATTGTTAAATAATGAAGCATCCCTTATTTCTTTCATCTGAGCGAGTGGCCTTCAGGATGTTTCGCTGTTGTGTAATGACGAAAAGCCTGGAGGAATATCACCGTTTAATTCAGACGGTGGGACTAAGTGATGATTACTGCAAATTCATCTGCAAATAAGAACTTTCCATATTTATGGGTTCTTATAGTTCGGAGCAGATGGCGATATTATGTATTAGTGAAAGAAAAGCTTAATGGTAATGCATTTGCTTGTCATCAGGGTTTTTCAATGAGATAACAGGGAGATGTGATGAAGGCAAAATGTCAGTTGTTTTACAACTAATAGCTAAATAAAAAAAATAAAAAAAAATCATAATGTAGATGAGAAACAAACTAAAGAGGGGAAAAAAACAACTGTGGAAAAAAAAATAAGTGGCAAGAAATGTCTCTGCCAACATCCCCATGGAAACACATCACTGACTAAATTAATGTCTGATTTTATCATGTCACATCTTACCCTCACAGATATGTCAATGTATGTTCATTACAGTCATTCATTCATTGGTAATTGATAAAAAATGTACTATTATTTAATTGTGTGAACTAACTCAACTCTGATGTGTAGCATTATATTAGATCCGTGCAGTACAGTAGGTCTTAATATAGGCTGCCTGACTCATTAATGTTAATCTAACAATAAAAGATCACTGCTGTTGATTGAACTGCTTTTATAGTTTTAATAATCAATTTATTTGTAATGAACACACTAAATTGTGTGTTCATTAGGCTTTTGTTTAGATGTAAAGTGAAAAAGTAATGCACTATTTGTTTCTTTCTTATAGAAGCCTATTTATGAAATATTGTGTGTCATCAAGCAGCACGCAGGCTCAACCAGAGTAAAACAAGCAAAGTTTCACAAAAGTAAAATATTTCATTGTGTTTGGGGCAAATATCTGCACTCCTTGAATGCCGAATTTGGGGGCTGTAGCTAACTGCTGTAATCACTGTAAAAAAATAAAATAAAATAAATAAAAATTGTTGTTTCATCTTAAAATAATTTGTTACCCCGCGGACTTAAAATTTTTTGTTTAGTCAACTAAAATATTCCAGTTGTCCCTTAAATTAACACTGAGTATCTTAAAATTTCAAATTGACTCAACTAAAAATTTTAAGTCAGCGGGGTAACAAATTATTTTAAGTTGAAACATTTTTTTACAGTGTGTTTGAAGAGTCAGAGTCAGCAAATTCAGTTTTGAGAAAAATCGAGTTAAAGTTTTCTGAAGGTTCCAAAGCAAAACCATCTAGTAACATTGCATCGTTTCCTCCACTTCCTTTCTTAGTAATAATTACTATATTAATAATCACAATATAGCTATTTTTTATTTTATCTGTTATTAAAAATAAGAACAGATGCAAAAAGTGATGCTGACTTTAAAAAAAATGAGGAAACCCATTGCCTTAAAATTATTAAGTAAATAATAATACTTAATAATTATTAAGTAAATAATAATAATTTATTATTAATTACTTAATAATTTTAAGGCAACGGGTTTCCTCAAGTTTTTTAAGTTAAGTCAACTTATCACTTTTTACAGTGCAGGTGTAGCTCAGTCATTTTTCGTCCGATTCCAACAAATCATACATCATTTTGTAGGTCTTTTAATGGAGAATGTGAAAATAAAAATATCCCATTCTTGAAAATTTGCTCATTCTGACTCATTTTGCCAGAACCACATACGTATATTTCATAATTGATGAACCTTTCAGCATTGACACAGTTTATTGAGCTCAATTTAGTCAACACTGAGCTAAACTGAGGTGAATAATGACACAATTGTCTTCTGCTTTACAGCTAACATAATTGATTTTGCAGTATTCACACTGTTATTTTTCTGTTTATTACTGTGAAGCTGCTTTGAATCAGTCTGTTTTGTATAAAGCACTGTATAAATAAATGCATCTTGACTTAACTTTTTTGTGCTACTAGCAGCACTAAATGCAAATAATGATTGTTTTCAAACAGTTCCCTAAACATTCCCTCTGCCATTAGCAGAAAAACAGATAGCCCCGCCCCCAAACTCAGTCCATTGGCTGAACCAGTGTTGCTATGCTTGGCTGCCCAATCAAACAGAGCAATGCCACAGAGCAACAGTGTTCACACTTTTTTGAGTAAAGCAGCATATGAATGGTTTATTTATAGTCGACTCTCCTTATTAAGCTGGAATACCAGAAAGTGTTCAACAATTAAAAAAATATCACCTTTAATCTTTCATAGTGTTCACTATGTAAACAAAATCCACACTGATGAAGAGACTGAAACAGAAAGGGAGCGGATTTAAGCTAGAACCCACGCTGCCTCAGAGGTAGATGGGAAGAGGCAGGAACATTTAGAGGAAGGGGAAGAAGGAGAGAAAGCCGGAAAAACATCAGAGGAAATTCAGGGGCCACACCGGGGGGGAAGTTCGTAAAGCAACGCAACCTCTGTGGAAAAATCAAAAAAACTGGGAAATGATCGGAGCGACGCCACAGTCGTATTCCACCCGGTGACATCGTTCATGGAGAGCAAATAGTCCGCAGAACATAGAAGCGTTTGAGTCAATATTTACTCTCTAATGTAATTTTCCTGTGGGCCAAGACTTTCAAAAGAGCACTACAGAGTGCTGACAATGTCTGGCCTCCATGTCAAACCCCTGCTATGATACTAATTACACTCCTCGCAAATTGGTTTAATATGCATAAAGTGTCTCAGCTCATTATCCACAGGGTTTTGTGTGCCTGGACCAGGCAGAGAACGTCTCGGTGTGAGCCGTACACCTGCGTTCGGCGCCACACAAAGCACTTTGTTGTGACATTTACACAACAAGGGGTAGGGAAAGGGGGGTAAAATGGGTCAGAGATGAAATCGGAGCAGAAAATAAGACGGATTCGCACATACGGAGTGGTTTGTATCACATTTGGAGCTGTAAATGAATAAACAAGGTTTCGTAGCACTAGCAACTGAGCGCAGGAGGCAAGCTCTGGGAGAAATTTTATGACACAACACAGAGACAGGCAGAAATGGGAAGTGGTGAGTGAGGGAAACTAGAAAGACACTGGAAGACATGTGGAGGAGAGTCCAATTTGGTACTGTCCTCCTGTCAATGTGTTGCCCCCATCTTACCCTTACTTTCAGTGACGGCTTCTGTTTGTTTGTGTGTGTGTGTGTTTGTGCTCCAAATCTCTTTCCTCGCCTGTTAATGCATGACACCTCAGTGAAGGAGCATCTCGCACCCTCTTCCCACCCCAACATCCTTACTCCTGACAAAATGACTGATGAAAATTCCTCAGGAATTATTCTTCATCTCCAGTGAAATAATGCAATTAGAGAGAGAAAGAAGGAGAGAGAGAGACAGGAAAGACCTGAGAGGAAGCTGCAACTACTGCTGCTGACAGCAAATTATGTCCCTGCCCCGACCCATAAGGTACTGATGCAAGACGTTTTTTTTTTTTTTTCTGTCTCTCTCTTCCCTTTTATTATCATCATGGTTGAATTATTCAGCAGGGCCCATTAGCGTTAAGAGAGAGCAGGACTATTTTATATTTAGTCGGCTGTGTTGACTGCATCAACAGCTCTCTTCTGAGACCCTCTGTTAACATTTCTGACAAGAAAAGAGAGCAGTGACTCAGAACTGACTGCAATTAAAGACTGAGAAGGGAGATGGAAGACCTCTGATAGGTCCTTTTCCTAAGTCATCACCGATTTGTGCAAGAGCGCACGGCCTACCATGTGTTTCCATAATGTCTTTGCATTCGCTGCAGAGAGAATTTGTGCATTCAATGCACTGACATGACTGTTTAGTAAAAACTTAAAGGGGTAGTTCACCCAAAAATCTTTTTTCTGGCATTAATTATTTACCCTCATGTCATGTGGAAACTGTTTGCAGATATGTATGTACAACCTGAATTCCAGAAATGTTGGGACGTTTTTTAAATTTGAATAGAATGAAAACTAAAAGACTTTCAAATCACATGAGCCAATTTTTTATTGACAATAGAACATAAAGAACATAAATGTTTAAACTGAGAAATTTTACACTTTTATCCACTAAATGAGCTAATTTCAAATTTGATGCCTGCTACAGGTCTCAAAAAAGTTGGCACAGGGGCAACAAAGGGATGAAAAAGCAAGAAATTTTGAAAAGATTCAGCTGGGAGAACATCTAGCAACT
>JAFVLL020030991.1:0-39533 GCA_021397915.2 Tor tambroides
GGCTTAAACCTGAATACACACAAACGAGTGGGGACTTAAATTGAGGTCCCCATGGGGAAACAAGCTAGTAAATCATACAGAATGAGGTTTTTTGAAAATCTACAAATGCACAAAGTGTCC
Organism: Tor tambroides; assembly: GCA_021397915.2. Lineage (NCBI taxonomy): Eukaryota > Metazoa > Chordata > Actinopteri > Cypriniformes > Cyprinidae > Tor > Tor tambroides. The sequence continues at coordinate 121 of JAFVLL020030991.1, forward strand.
TGTGAGTGGTAGGTTTAGGTGTAGGATGATAGAAAATACAGTTTATACAGTACAAAAACGAGTACGCCTATGGAGAGTCTTTACAAGGATAGCAAACCAGACTCTCTCTGTGTGTGTGTGTGTGTGTGTGTGTGTGTGTGTGTGTGTGTGTGTGTGTGCGCGCGCGCGCCCGTGTGCATGCCCGTACGTGTGCGTGCACAATGATTATTACTTTTATTTTTGTTTCATTTTTTGCATTATGGTAATGAAAATTTGTAGGGGAAAATAATAATAATAATAATAATAATAATAATAATGCAAAAAGAAATGCAAAAGTTCTTGCAAAATAAAATGCAATATTATGGTAATGTGCATAATTGTAGTAGTAATAATAATAATGTCAAATAAATAGTCATTTTCTTGCTAAATTAGATGCAAATGCAAAATTCAGTTTTCACATCCAGAAAGATGCTTCGTTTTCATTAATAGTAATAATAATAATGCAAAAGTAAATGATCTTTATTTTCTTGCAAGATAAGATGAAAATGCAAAATATATTTTATTATTAGTATCATGGTAATGTGAATTTGTCAGAGAAATGTGATAATAATAATAATAATAATAATAATAATAATTAAAAAACAAATAGTCTTTATTTTCTTGCTAAGGTGGAAATGCTAAATATTTGTATTATGTTTTGCGTTATAGTAATGGCAATTTGTTGGGGAAATGTACTTAAGAATTATAATGATAATAATAATAATAATAACGCAATAAAATCTAATGCATTTTATTTTTTGCATTACGGTAATGTGAATTTGTAGGGGAAATGTGCTTAATTGTCATTTCTTGCTAAATTAGATGCAAATGCATAATTGTATTTTGGTATGAAGTGTGAGTTGGATGTTTGGCATGGACCGCTGCTCATCACTGCAAACATCTGCCTCTTTCTGAGCCTCCTGTGATTTGATTGACTTTCTGATGACACTGACATTTTCTCCAGTTCAGCACCGGCAGAGAATTATTGTTGCCATAGGTTTTTGTTGCCATGGAAGCAGCATATTCCACCGAGGACCCTTTTGGGAATACCTGCCTTAGAATAAGTTCATATCTAATGGACACTTATCCGAGCGTCCACAGACGGGCCTGCTGCAGATGTGTGTGTGTGAGGCTATTAAATGGATGTAGTTCATTCTGCAAACCTTTTTAAAATGAATAATTCACCTAAAAATTACAATTCAGAATTTTAATTTCTAGGTGAATTATCGCTTAAAAGAAACTGCTGTTGATGCATCTGGTACTGAAGTAGCTAGACAGCATGTTTTTCTTTCTGTTTTTATATGTAAATTGTTAAAGCTTCAAAGAGGCCAAACTCATAAATTACGTTATGATTAAAGAATCTACTTTCCATTTACACGCACTGTAAATCCCAGCTGCCAGGAATCTCTCTCCAACATCAGAGACGACCACAGGATTGAAGTGGTACAAGAGGGGGAGACACGCAATTCAGGGAACAAAGCAACACACACACACACACACACACACACACACACGTTCGGTCCTCAAACATTCCCAGTGGAGCCGCAGGAGGCCGGAATGACACGGATTCATGGAAATGCTCCTGTTCTCCACATGTGTTGTGAGCTGGATCAAACTGTCACACTCTTGCACGCTGAAAAGTGCTGAAGCCTCATTTACAGGCCACTATTTACACAGAGCCAGACAGGAAGTGGAGATGTGGCACATTGTGAGATGTAGGAAATGCTCGTTGAGTCACAGCTGACTGTATTTGAGACAATATGTGACACACGGCTGGTTCATCGCCTCACAGCATTCCCACGCTCACATAAAACTTGTTGCATGAAATTTTCAAATTCCAGCCCTGAAAAAAATCATGAAAATTTATGCAACTTTTAAAAGTGTTGAAATTTTGAATTGCTCAGCACAAACATATTTAATCTGCTAATTATAGTGCGAAATTTTTACTTGTCAAGTAGAAACGTAGGGTATGATTCAATGCACTTTTTTGCCATTGAGATGTCAGGAAAAATTCCCCAGTTCATTCTTTTGTGTCAGTGATCTCATTAGTTCTTGCATGCATCTTAAACCAATCACAACAACACAAGTTTGAATTTGTAGGAGCTATATTTTACCTTATGAATTCTGATTTTAAATATAGCATGCAAACTGTATAAACATTTTATGATACTTTCAAGGTTTTACAGTCCCTGGTCACTATATGCGTTTTTGTTGTTGCTTTTACTTCTTTTTTGTTTTTTTGTTTTGGTGAACATTTTGCTATACATCTACACTGAAAAAAGAAGGTCATGCAGGTTTTGGGACGACGTGAGGGTGAGTAAATGATGATATTTGGGTGAAATTTCTGTGTGAAATGGACCTTTTAGTAACGTTAGTGTTAGGGTATTATACAGAACAGGGTGATCCAAATCCACCAAGTTTGGACGCTTCCTTAAGCAACGTAGTTTGTGTGTATGTAGTATGTGTATTTTTGCGACTTTGGAGCCCCCTACAGTTAAGTGAGCAGAACTAACTGTCGTAATTACAGTGCTGTACACGCGCATTTGTTGCTGCCATAAAGCAATCTGCTCTTTCCTCTGAATTTACCCCGCTCTCAAATCTTACAAACTCCCAGAACAGACGCTTGGGGAAGAAAAAGAAGCCATTTGACTTATTAAAAGTCAGTGTACCATCAAAACGATTTTGAAACTGATATTTCAAGGTAAAGAATAAATAAAAAATCCATCGAGGCATACTGACATTGCTTCCAGCTAAAATACAAGTCCATAATATCGCTTCCTCCAGTGGAAAAAGTTCCTGTTGTCTCTCACATCAAAATCCAGCCACATATCTGTTTAGAGCTGTTTTGGCTTGTAAACGGTGCTTGATCTGTGCAGATTTCTCTCCTGATTCAGACCAGACCTCTTTTTCACTGGAGGAAGTGTTGTTATGAATTATGGACTCATATTTACAAATTTACTCATTCTTACAAACACAGCTTTTGTCTTCTCAAGATGTTAACTGATGGACTGGAGTGGTGTGGATTATTGTGACGTTTTTAACAGCTGTTTGGACTCTCATTCTGACGGCACCCATTCACTGCAGAGCATCCATTGCTGAGACAGTGATGCAGTGACACATTTCTCCAAACCTGATGAAGAAACAAACTCATCCTAATCTTGGATGGCCTCAGGGTGAGTATAATATTCATTTTGGGGTAACTATTGCTTTAATGACCTCTATATGCTTCATTAAGACAAGAGAAAACAGTTTCTACAACAGATGTTTATAAAACAAGTGGAGAAATGCAGATTGCAGGCAAATCCAGACTGCAGAACAGATGCTGCTTCTCTGACCGAATTATTCATTTTCTATGTTGCTCTATTTCAGAATGAGGATCATATATTTCTTGATGAGTTTCCTGCCTCTGTAAAGCCTGTGGTAGCGGCAGCTCTTCGGGTGTGGTGCACAACTCCACCGCAAAGGATTGTGGGTAAGAAGCATGCCATGCGTGTTGGCGTGTGTTCATATAGTCACCAGATCTCCAGACAGCAGCTAGAGCCGCTCTCGCTAGATTGTGATTCAAACAGCATGTGGTTTTCCCTCATGAAGCTCAACCGCAAGACTGCTAGCTCCTGACTTTATTAAAAGCAGCGCTGATGTTAACGTACAGACCGTAATCAGGCTGGACATGTTTATTTGACATGGATGAGAGCGAGGCTGTGAGGGACAGACCATCTGCTCAATGTCTCAAGGGCAGAGATACAGCCATGTTTTCATCAAAAGTTTATGGAAGGATATATTTTCATTGTTCATTCATGTCGAATTCAGAATGGCATCTACTCTGAATAAAGCCCAGTGTTTATATCACGATGCTGTTATTTTAGCAGTAGTCGCTCTCAAAACAGTTTGCTCTCTATTTAGCCTTTTCTGTGCTGAAATACACTAGCTTTTAAATGTTTGGGGTCAGTGTTTTGGAAAGATATTAATACTTTTATGTGTTTTCTTCAAAACACATTAAATTGATCAGAAGTAACAATAAAAACATTTATAATGTTACGAAAGATTTCTATTTTATATAAATGTTGTGCTTTTGAACTTTGTAATCATCGAAGAATCTTGAAATAAAAAAAAATGTATCATGGTAAATGTTTGATTTTTACATAAAATAGAAAGCAGCTTCTTTCTAAAACCTTTTCTTTGCATCACTACAGGGATTCCCAATCTTTTTATCAGCTGAATACTTTTGACCTAAAATATTCATTTGAAGTCTGCCTGAGATTTGAATTTTAATATTTCTGTAATTTAACAACATATTCAGATGTTCACTGTTCTCTGATGTCAGGTAATGGTTGCATGACATTTATTTAATTGCTAAAATATTTAATAAATCAACTGAATTCAATATTGAATCTTTTTAGTTAGTGTTTTATTTTGTTACTTTTTAATTTTGATTAATTATTTTAATTTTAATTTATTTTATTTAATTTTTGCCTGATTTAATTTATTTTTTGGCTTTTCATCAATTCACAAACGCTGTGAAACCCTACATTAGAGCAAAGAAGTTGGACTGTCAAAATATATTTCACCTTTATTTAGTATTTTTTTTAAATGTATTTATTTTGCTTTTAATTTAAAATGATTCCTATAAATTTGTCTTTTTCTTTCAAGTATTAAACAATAAATCATTAATTTAAATATTGAATCTTTTTTAGTCTTTTTTATTTTGGTTTGGTTTGGTTTTATTTTTAAAATTATTTATTTTAATTGGACTTTTCTGATTTAATTATTGAAATATTAAATAAATGAATTCCATATTATTGAAATATTAAATAAATGAATTCAATTCAATTTTAGTAACTGTTTTATTTAGTTTGTTTTCATTTTAAAATGAATCATTTATTTTAATGTGACTTTTTTCTTATTGAACCTCATGACCTTAATTACAGGGAAACAACTGGACTGTCAAAATAAAATATTTAATCTGGTTTTAGTGATTTATTTTTAAATTTTAAAGCAGTTGGACTGTCAAAATATATTTCACCTTTATTTAGTACTTATTTATTTATTTTTAGTTACTTTATTTTGCTTTTATCTTAAAATGATTCCTAGAAATTTGTTTTTTCTTTCAAGTATTAAACAATAATTCATTAATTTAAATATTTAATCTTTTTAGTAGGTCTTTTGTTTGTGGTTTGGTTTTATTTTGAAAATTATTTATTTATTTTAATTGGACTTTTCTGATTTAATTACTGAAATATTAAATAAATATTCAATTTTAGTAACTGTTTTATTTTAATTTGAAAATGAATCATTTATTTTAATGTGACTTTCTTATTGAACCTCATGACCTTAATTACAGGAAAACAGTGTTGGACTGTCAAAATAAAATATTTAATCTTGTTTTAGTAATTTATTTTTAGTTAAAGGTGCAGTTGGAGATCTCGGAAAATGCTAACTTTAGCCTGATAGCACTGAAAGCGAATGTCCCATCCTCCCTGCAATCGCCGTCCAAAGCCACGCCCCCTGAACACACATACGCTCAAAGAGCAGAATACCAGAGACAACATTAAATTACTACAATAGGCTACATCAACGGTCCAGTTCAAAGCAAACATATATGTTCCATACAAAGGGCAATTAAAGTGTGCTAGACGTGAATTTAAATGGTATTTATTTACAGAGGTATATTATGTCACACTTCTCTAGTAAGTTTCGTCTGTGTGTAAAGACGCTGCGCAGAATGAATGTTCCGAAGTGAAGTAAACTTCAACAGATTTCCCCTGCTCAAGGAGTAGGGAGCAAAGAACACTGTGTAGGAAACATGTAAATTGGAACACAGTTCATGCATGTAGCTCACTTCTAGCGAGCTGATGATCTGAATCAGATGTGTTAACTAAGAGAGACATGGGGAGCGCGAGGACTGGGATTGGGAACCGCTGGGCTACATCATGTGTCATTCACCGGTGAGAAAACTTTATAGTACAGTTAGTAAAAGTACTACAATACCAGGAAGGAAGATGTTTGTCTGCCATTCTAGCTCTGTGTGCGAACGCGCTGATGACGTGTCATGTCTGCGCGAACCGGGTGCGCAGAGGTCTGCTAATACATACGTTGACAGGCAGGTAGGAAAGCCAATTAAAACGCTCGGACCGAGCGTTTTGATTGGGCGAACATTTCTTGGTCCTACACCTTCCACAGAATATATAAATACAGATAAATACATTTAGACCACTTAACTTAATGATTGCTATCAGGATGTGAAGAGACTTTCAACCAGAATAACAAAAAATGTTTCTGAAGACAATCACCTATGATACCTTTAAAAATGATTTTTTATGACTTTTCTGATTTATTTAATAAATCCATTAAATTCAGTATTTCATCTTTTATTGAGTTTAATTTTAAACCTATTTATTTATTTTCATTTGACATTTTTCTTATTAGTTATTAGTCATCAATTCACAAACCCCATGGATCCCTGCATTACAGGGAAGCGGTTGCACTGCAGCGTCACACCGTCGATTCAATCAGAGCACCTTTTTTTTTTTTTTTGTCCGCTGAGCATGTGAATCAATAATCAACATTTGCATGCGTGATACATTGTTTCCTGCCAGTTCTGCATGTGCAGCATTAAAAAGTCTGTGTGAAACAGAGTTTACTGCTTTGATGCGCTTCCATGCAGAGGAAAATCACTTTAGATCTGCAAATTCTCCTAGTTGTTGCTCACTGTAGCAGCTCAGAAGGTGATCAAACTCACAAGCTTCAATTCATAGAAATTGCATGAAGCCAATCAGATCAGAATCTGGCAAGTTTTTGTGGGTAATTTGCATCAGGGCTCATATTAGAGGGTGGTTCTTCTCTCTTGGCAGGAGGTTGCGGTCGTATGCTTGTGTGTGCTGAAGCTAAACCCGAGCGTCTGTGTGTTTTGTCTTCATTATCTGTGCTGATGGCCTCTGCTGCTTCTCTGGAGCTTTTTGGGACGGTTTCAGGCAAATCCGGGCTGCCAGACCGGCTGGGCTTTACACAGCATGGCCGCAGAAGCAGACACGAGGTGGATCTCTGAGAGTCTCGCTTAATGGAGATGTTTAATCTGCGTCTGGTGTCTCTGCCAGTGCGGCAGATGGGATCTCCAACTGCTGGAGGCTCTTCTGATGGGGGTCATTTTGCTGGGTGGGTTTGGAGCCGCAGGAGTTTAAACAATGACTAAAGTGGCCGAGTCGAGGCTTTGGTGTCCAAATTTGGTTTATGATCTCCAGAATCGCCCCGTTTCATGATTGATCTATTGCATGCCATCCAAATGATGGTTTATGGAAGTATAATCTTCCGTGCTGTTTTCCATTACTGGTGTTTTCTGTAGGAAACTTCAATTTATAAGCCATATCTGGGGATGTCCTAAATATTTCCAAGCACCACAGGATGGGAAAATAACAAAAAGACCTCTTTAAAATGTCAATTTTTTTCTCCAGCACTGAAAAATTCTAACCTGGTAACATCTGAGTTAACTGATTTCATTCAAGTCAAAACATGATTAAACATCACTGAATGAACCAAACTGCATGAATTCATACTAACAAATCTGATATTTGATTGAATAAGGTGCTCTTTATTAATTCATTATTGGTTAAATAGCTCTTTAAGGCATCAATTTAAAGTCTTTTTTCCCCAGCAAAACTCTATTTTTCTTTCGCTTTAGGAATTTTAGGAGAAATGTCTGAGAAACACTGAAAAAAAATTCACACAAATTGCTAGTAAATTTGACAATTAATTACAAAGAAATATGTAACAATGAATTAAATGTGAAATTTTAAAGTAGGAAGACAAAAAAAATTATTAAAATGAAAATATTTTCTTTGTAAAAACATCAGTAGTCTTTTATTTCCAACTTTGTTTTTTTGCCGTCCAGTGTTATAGTATCATTGGGATACTATATTTCTATAATATTAGTATATTATTTATTTTATTCATATTTTAGTAATATTTTAAATATTTTACTAATATTTTTCTATTTCATTTTAATTTTATTGGTTTTGCTTTTTAATAATTTTTCAATATATATTTTGTCAATATATTTTTAAATAATCGGTTAAACATTAATTCTCCTTAGCTATTAAAGAGCAACATCTGAGCACTAAGCAAAGCCCTGCAAAATCTCAATATGAACTCAAATTCTTTAAAAATCACATGATTTGAGATGCTTGCATTCATTTTAGCTCTATTTTAAAAATTTCCAATGAAATTAAAATTAAGTTTAAAGGAGAGTTAAGTTTCCTGAGATATAAATAGTCAAATGGAAAATAAAAATCATTAAAGATTTGGCTTCATTTAAAAGCGTTTTGGGAATATGCATGACTCTGAGCTGCCGTTTTCTGCAGGAAGCATCATGTGTGGTCTGTTGTCTCTGTGCTTTGTGAGCGGCTGAACTGTCTGAACTGATGCTTTCTCAGCAGTGCTTCGGTTACAGCTCGGGTCCATATGGCAGACTCCATTAGCTCTCCTCCCGCAGCTGTGAAGACGTCCTCGTGTAGAAGATGTGGGTTGAGTTTGGCCTGTCTGCGCCCCAGTGAGTTCCTCACACACCTTGATGTGATTTCACTGACCAGAAGAACATTTAGGTGTTAATCAATTAACGTCTTACGGGTTAATGAATCTTAATTTACCTGTGATAACGGTCTAACTGTACACACTGCAAAAAGTGATGCTCTTCCTCTGTATTTTTGCCTGGTTTTCCAGTACAAATATCTTAACATTCTTAAAAGAAGAATTACTTCAAAAGAAAAACTTTGGTAACACTTTAGAATAGGGAACACTTATTCACTATTAACTACGACTTTTCCCTCAATAAATTTCTAATTTGCTGCTTATTAATAGTTAGTAAGGTAGTTGTTAAGTTTAGGTATTGGGTAGGATTAGGGATGTAGAATAAGGTTATGTAGAATAAGGCATTAATATATGCTTAATTACTCCTAATAAATGGCTAATATTCTAGTAATATGCATGCTAATAAGCAACTAGTTAAGAGACCCTAAAATAAAGTGTTACCAAAACTTCATCACAAAACGAGATTTCTTTTCTTATTTATTCATCAAAATAATAGCCAATAGAGTCTAGATAGAGAATAGAGAATTTAAGCCTAAACTCACTTAATTTTGATACATTTCTCAGAAAATAACACTTTGTTCTTTTTGCCTTCTAAGTAAATGTATCTTGATTCAAAAATATTTAGATATTTGTACTAAAACAACACAAGATAGACTTGTTTTCTAATAAATGCATCACAATTACATGAGTTCAGGCTTAAAACAAGAAAAAAAAATGCCAAGGGAAAATAACCTTAATTCAAATAAGAGAAGTTTATCTATTTGATATTTTTTCTCAAACTTAATTTTTGTTAAATTAATCAGAAAACAAGACATGATTTAGCTGATGTCAGATTGCATCTCCAGTAAATGTCTCTTTATTTATGAATGTTTAGATATTTGTACTGGAAAACATTTATTTGTGATGCAAAGTTACGTAAGATGAGAGAAAATATCTGCCAATGGGGTTATTATAAAAATAAAAAATAAAAGCTTAAGGGAAAAAAAGTTCAGTATCCTGAGTGCATTTGCAGATTATTATTTTATTTCCATTTTAAGTATGAACTCAATTTTTGTTAAATTATTCAGAAAACAAGGCTTCTCATCTTGCATCTTTTTGCATTCCACATAAATGTATCATGTTGATTTGAGAAGCTTTAGATATTTGTTCAGTGACAAAAAAAATTACAAAAGATGTGAAAAAATCATTAGAATACAGGTTTATCATTCACAGAATTTTGTGCATCAACTCTTATATTAAAAGATGTCACAGAAAACAAGGCTTATCATCTGTTTGGATATTTGTACTGGAAAACCAGACACAAATACTGAGGAGGAGCTTCACCTTTTGCAGTGTTTTCTGTTAATTGTTTGTTGGAACTAACGACCATGGTTAAAGGCAGGGTAAGTGATTTCTGGAAGCCAATGTTGATATTTGAAATCACCAAAACAAACACGCCCCTACCCCAAAAGGGTCTCGCCCTTATTTTGATAGATCCGCCCCACACATAGGCCTACGTAGCCTACACAACCCAGGCAACGATTAGTTCTGTGAAACATAAGCCACTTTTCCACCGAAATTACCTGGAACAATATGTCCCAGGAACTTTTTTTCCCCCAGACCTGTTGCTGTCTGCATTTCCATTGAGAAACTACCAAGAAGATTAGGCAAATAGTCTGGTGACTTAACGTTAGGTCTGCGCGCGGTTCTCAATACCAAGTACGCAAATTTCGGCCTTGCATCCTCAGTAGTTCGGACCTCACGAGTTAGACTCGGGAGTGTGAATCGACGGCTCGGCTGTTCACTGAACGCTCTCTCCTCCATATCATGAGTAGACACGCCCCTTACTGCTGATTGGCTACAAGTTTGTTTTGGTACTCGGGCCCCGACTCAGTTTTCTAAAACGTTTTTGAAAAATCGCCTACCCTGCCTTTAACGATGCTTTTGGGAAACGCACCCCAGTTTGAGAGAACGAGTGCTGAGATTTGTTTATTAACATCAATATGAATTTCCTTATCATCTGAGATGACTTCTTCAAGCTCAAAAACAGTAATCATAATAGCTCACTTAGTTGAGTTATGTCTCTGCTATGCAAAGTACATGAGTTTACATGTGTTTACATGGTAAATGTGGTGCTTGTTGAAAATGTGAAGTCTAACACACAACTAGTCCAATGCAAATAGTTGTTTCAATCCAGGACAGTATTTTTTACAGTGAAGTCAAAGTTTGGATGTTTCATTGCTACAACCAACAAAAGTTTTTAGCAGCCGACGTTGATATTTTCTCTACATGATATTTTTCTGATAAGCTTAATCAAATTCACAGCAGATTTTATTGTCTTCCAAGTGTTTCTCTTGCTGACAGACAGTGTTGTTGGTTTGGCTGGATCTGTAGTTGTGTGTTAACAGGGTTAACTCTTTGGGAATCGTTACTGAGCACATGCGTTTTCTCAGTGCAAAAGCATAAAAGCATCAGATTTCCATCACAGTCAGATGTGATGAGGTGCCGCTGGATGGATCTGATACCAGACGCTGTGTTCACTGGACGAGCAGGTGACAAATAACCACACACACGCTCTGCATTACACACTGAAGAAATGAAGGGACGTTTATCAAGATTGCATTTAAACTCCGAGATTCAAGTTGAACCATATTTTAATATAATGTGAAGTTTTTTCTTTCCATGTCACACTGTTTTCATTTGCACAGAGGCATTCAAGAGAAAAATGTTATTGCACAGCAGAATCTCAATTGTATTTAAACAGTAAACAGTAACACAGTTGAAAATTTACACACTTCACCTTTAAAAATATGTGTACTTTTGCATCCATTCCTTGTCCTTCTTTAAACTAGAAATAAAATATGTGACCTTGGACCACAAAACCAGTCTTAAGTCGATGGGGTATATTTTTAGCAATAACCAAAAATACATTGTATGGGTCAAAATTATTGATTTTTCTTTTATGTCAAAAATCATTAGGATATTAAGTAAAGATCATGTTCCATGAAGATATTTTGTAAATTTCCTACTGTAAATATATCAAAACTTCATTTTTGATTAGTAATATGCATTGCTAAGAACTTCATTTGGACAAATTTAAAGGCGATTTTCTCAGTATTTTGATTTTTTTGCTCCCTCAGATTCCAGATTTTCAAATAGTTGTATCTCGGCCAAATATTGTCCTATCCTAACAAACATCAATCCGTACATCAATGGAAAGCTTATTTATTCAGCTTTCAGGTGATTTGCAAATCTCAATTTTGAAAAATTGACACTTATGACTGGTTTTGTGGTCCAGGGTCACATATGGGAAATGTTGTTATAACAATGATAAATACAAAAGCCATTTTCCATATAAAAATTCACAGAAATTCTTTATGATAATTATTATTATATATTATTATTTGTATTATATACAGTCATGGCCAAAAATATCGGCACCCTTGGTAACTATGAACAAAGAAGGCTGTGAAAATTAATCTGCATTGTTAATCCTTTTGATCTTTTATTTAAAAAATTCACAAAAATCTAACCTTTCATTGGATCATAAGAATTTAAAATGGGGGGATCATTATGAAATAAATGTTTTTCTCAAATACACGTTGAACACAATTATTGGCACCCCTAGAAATTCTTATGAGTAAAATATCTCTGAAGTATATTCCCATTCATATTCACAGTTCTGAGCACTGCAGGGTGATTATGAACATGAAATTATCCAGCCATGAAGCCTTGTTTCATGAAATACAAATAGGAGGGAAACAAAGCCCAATAATTCTTAATCATCATCACAATGAGAAAAACCAAAGAATATATTTCTGCTGTGCAGCAAAAGATAATTGAGCTTCACAAATTAGTGAAGTGGCTTTAAGAGCTATTCTATATTCTATTTAATAAGTTGACATTAATTTCTATTATTTTGTATATTAATAAAGCGTATAATTTATTGTTATCATTATTATTATGTAGCGATATATGTATAGTGACAATAAAAATAACATTTAATAAAAATCTTAGCATTTTTAGTATGCATTATTACATAATATATTTAATTAAAAATAAAGTTAGCATATGTAAAATCTAGTGCTGTCAAAAAATTAATCGCGATTAATCGCATCCCAAATAAAAGTTTTTGTTTACATAATATATGTGTGTATACTTCAAATATTATATATAAATACAAACACATGCATGTATATATTTAAGAAAAACATGTTATATTTATATATTAAATATATTTTTATATAATATAAATTATATGAATATAAATATAAACTTTTAAATACATGTAAATATTTTCAAAATATATACTATACATATTTTATATATACAAAATAAATAGATATATATAGAAGTATAATGTATATATTATGTAAACAAAACTTTTTATTTGATACATTAATCACAATAACGCTTGACAGCACTAGTAAAATCATTATATTAATGTTATTTTGTATTATGTATGTGTATATAAAATATAAATTAATAATACAAAAACATTCCTAAGTAGATTAGAAAATTAAAAAGAAGTATATCTCATAAATATATAAATTATTATTGTATATTTGTATAATTTAGTTTTTATTATATCTATAAAAAGCAAAAATAAGTATGGTCAAAAAAACTCTCTGGTGGCTGGTGTCTCTTCACATCAGATACAAGCCAAAGTGTGCTCATATGATCTCAGTGTGTGTATGAAAGTATCCTGACAAACTCATCAACCTTTCATATTTCATCAGCTCTTCTCTCTCCGCTGTGCTGGAGTCTAGTTGGACTGTGGGAGTTTATTCCTCTCGTACTTCACCATTTCCCTCGTGTACATGAGAAAAGGTCCTTATTTGTATTCAAGTGTTTGCATTCTGCTTCTTCATTAGGTTTCAGAGCACCAAAGTCCCCTGAGAGCCGAGCTTCACATGAGATCATTCTCACCGTCGGTCCTTACGCAACAGTGGAAACACTCTCTCGCTCTCGTCGTCTTACTGTAATGATTGAGAGGTGCAGTGACAGACGGCAGTCTGCGGATGAGATGCGGCGCTCATACTGATAAAGAGCCTCAACAGGTCATAGTGACCTGAAGTGTGAGCTACAGTTTACATTAGAAGCGTTTCAGCCAGACTACCAACTTTGAGACTGCGGTCAAATTCTCAGCTGCGGTTAAAACAAAAACATCAGACAAACATCAGGCAAAATATCATGCACATATGTGACCCTGGACCACAAAACCAGTCTTAAGTCACTGGGGTGTATTTGTAGCAATAGCCAAAATTATAGATTTTTCTTTTATGTCAAAAATCATTAGGATATTAAGTAAAGATCATGTTCCATGAAAATATTTTGTAAATTTCTTACCATAAATATATCAAAACTTCATTTTTGATCAGTAATATGCATTACTAAGAACTTCATTTGGACAATTTTAAAGGCGATTTTCTCAATATTTTGATTTTTTTTTTTTTTTTTTTTTTTTTTTGCACCCTCAGATTCCAGATTTTCAAATAGTTGTATCTCGGCCAAATATTGTCCTTTCCTAACAATGAAAAGCTTATTTATTCAGCTTTCAGATGATGTATAAATCTCAGTTTTGAAAAATTGACCCTTATGGTTTTGTGGTCCAGGGTCACAAATATCTGCTGCTTTTCTGCCCAGTTGACATGACAAGCATAGGATGATGGGATATCTAGTGAACCTTATTTTTTCACTATGGAATAAAATTTTTTTTGTCTCAGAATTCTGTCTTTTTTTGTTTTGTTTTTGGAAATCCAAGTTCATGTCTTGCAGTTTTGCCTTTTGTTCTCAGAATTCTGAAGGGTTTTTTACCTTCCGAGTTCTGTTTAACATTTTGACATATTTCTCAATTCTGAATTTACATCTCGAATTTGACTTCTGCATCTCTTGAAATTGAATTCTGAGTTTACATCTTGCATAGGGTGACCATACGTGCCATTTTTCCCGGAAGCATCCTGGCCAGGATTTCTATATTGCTTTGATTCAAAGTACCTCGAGAGCGTTTCGAAAACATAAGGAACCAATGTCACACCGGTCGGTCTGCACACGCAAACAAAGACAAATCCTAGATATTTTAGGCAATATAGAAATCCTGGCCAGGATGCATCCAGGAAAAATGGCACGTATGGTCACCCTAATCTTGCACATGAATTTGTTTTTCTTGGGATTTTGAGTTTACATCTCATAATTCTGGGGGGAAAAAAGTATGAATTGTGAAACATAAATGTAAAAATGATGAGAAAACATTGCAATTACTCTTTTATGTAATATATGCATTGCAGTAAATTACAAACATGTTATGCACTATTTACACAACAATGGGTTAATAAATACCATATACACAAAATAAAAATTAAAAAAACAGTAGACATACACTAAGCCACCAATGACTCTTGATGTTTAACAATTATTATGTACAATTATACAATATAGTATCTAATAGCAAACTGGAAGACAAAATCTGTAGGAAAAAAATGTCTTGGCAGAAAATTTCCATCTTAACTAAACCGTGTTCATACACATTGGTCTATCTTAACTAGGGTTTTCTTACCACTTAGATGTCAACCATGAAAACTAAGTGAATTTACACCATGCTATATACTGTACTATATTTCAAGTCTTCTGAAGTCAATGTCGAATGCTATTATTTTGAAACCAGAAGTCATACTGGTTTGGAAAACCACAATAACAACAGTTGAGTGAACTAACCCTTTAAAATGCTGTGTAGGTCTTTGACTGTGTGGTTTCTGTTATTCCCACATAAACACATGACATCAGCACATATAACACTGTGACTGTGGTCTTCAACAGCAATTCATGTCACAAACGACTGTCAGATTGATTCTGCTGTTTGTTTACCCACATATAAACCAGACAGGATTGTTGGTGAAGCACGAGATGTATGGAACTCATTTGGATCTGGGGGATATCTGACACTGATGAATGAACTACAGCAGCCTGACAGACACTCGAGCTGAAGCTCTGACACACGTCTTGGCATCGGAAAGATGCTGAAAGCGGATTTCTCCAGGAACAATAGCAGCGTGATGTGGGTTTGTGATACGGCTCATTGGCGCTGTAGGTCTGTAATGACTGGAAGTCGACACAAAGACTCTGCGGCGTTTGCTGGAGATGAGCTGATATCAGTAATGAAGCAGATTGATGAGTGTGAGTGGCAGGTGCGATCAGCTCTGATTAAAGAACAAAACTCCTGAGAAGCTGAACTAGTTAACATCACTAGCACATGAGCTGTTTTCCCAACTTGACAGGGTAAACATTACACACACACACACACACACACACACACATATATATATATAGGTGTACACACACATACATATATATATATATATATATATATATATATATAATGTATGTATGTGTGTGTACACCTATATATATATATATATATATATATATATACACACACTATATGAAATTTTCTATATGCAGACAATGACTTGTACATACACTATATAGACAAAAGTATTGGGACACCCCCTTCTTTAGAACAGAAAAATGCACTTCCAAATCTGTGGCAACAACGATGGGAACATAATTCATGTATTTAAAAATTGTATTTCCATCTCTTTTGCAACAGTTTTGGAAGTGTCTAAAATGACTGTACCCATATGTACAAGTCATTGGAGTTTGTTGATGAGTTTTTGGCTCAAGCTCTGCATTTACAGTCACACCAGAGGTGTTCAACTGGGATTAGGACTTGGTTTTATGCAGACAAGTCAAGTTCTTCCACACTGACTGAATCAATAATTTCCTTTTTGAACCTTGCCTTATACACAGAGGCATTGTCAGAATAGAATAGAATAGAATAGAATAGAATAGAAAAGGGTCCTGTCCAAACTGTTGCTATAATATTAGAAGCACACAATTCCCTAGAATATCATTATATGCTTTAACATTAAGATTTGTACTCATAGAAATTACTAAAGTAGTCAAACCTGTTCATTAGAAGGGGGCGACCCAATACTTTCGGCAATATAGTGTGTATATATATGTATATATGTATGTATTTCTATAATTATAATTATAATTGTTACTTTATTGTTATTATTTATTGTTATGCATTTTTTATTTTCATTTATATTTTCTATTCATTTGAATGGGTATTATATAGTATATAGCATTTTCCACATGCAATATATTCTGATTTATGAAATCATTATAATCTAACTAAAGGTAAGAATCCCTGAGAAACACTGATTAGTTCAATTTCAGAGTCTTTTACTCATTCTACACAAAGAATAATATTTCTGTGCAAATGCAAGTATTGTGACTAGCCTCTTTTTTTTTTTTTGCATACACCATATTAACCTTTTAAAATAAACACTACATTTAGCATGCTGAAAAATGAATGAAATCTCATTTTTTGACCTTTACTCAAGTATTTGTTACGAAATCTCATTTGCAGCATGTATCCACTGCCCACGATTAAATCTAAGACTTATTAAAGCCAGTGAATTATTCTTTGGGTGAACTGTTCCTTGAGATTAACTCAAGGAACAGTTCAAGGAGGTCAAATCTCTGTGCAGTACCTTCATGATTACATGAAGACTCGTAACCTTCATACCCAACATATTTGGCAGTGTTTTGTGTTTCATGCGGCTCTGAATCCTGCCAGGCGACTTATTAGGAAATTCTTGCCGTGTCTCAGCATCACATCATCTCTACAGCTCGAGATGATTACTCACATTGGGCTTCCCTCCAAACGCTCAAATAGCAGCGTGTCTGTAGGTAATTAATCCAGATTTAATTGTGTTCTGCTGTTTGGTGTGGTACTGTACCTCACGGCGGCTCGGAGCACTTCAGCTTCTTTCCGTCACACTGTGCCAAAGTAGATGAGCTTGTTAGTGAATAATAGGAAACTGAGGTAACAGTTATGATATGGTTTTAGCAGAGTCACTGTACGATGATTATTTATCTTTCAATCAAATCAACATGTTGATGAATGCCCGGCGAGCTGCCATACTGTCAGCAGAGTCTGAGAAATGCATGACAAGCTAATAATGCAGTATTCTAAATAAATACAAATAATAGATAAACAGTCAGAAGTCAAAATCAGTTTTGTTTGATTTTTAATTAAAACAATGTTTTTTTTAAATGCACTTTTTCAGTAAGCTTATTGCAATGCATCCTGGTATTCTTTTTCCCCCAAATAGCAATACTTGCAAATGCAATGTTGTCTGATTTACTAACTATATCTCAGATGTTTCTTTCAAGATTCTTTTTTGTTAAACAAATGTTTTAGAATTATGTATATTACACACTTATAATTCATTGGGGAATAGCAAATATAAATCATAATTTTATCATTTTTAAAACTATATAAAAATTATTTATATACATTTTTGCCATTATAAATTGTAATTTACATTTATTGTTTAATATATACCTATTTTTAGCTTATAATGTAAAAATGATATAAAATTATGTAAAAAAAAAAAATTGCACATTTTTACAGTTTTAAAAGTGACAATTACATTATTTTATAAGTGATTTATACTTTCTATTAATTATTATAATAATTTCTATTAATAAATAATTTTACACACATAAGTTAGTATATTTATATCTATATGTGTAACAAATAATTTTGAGACCTATATCTATCAAAAAGAAATTTGGATGTCTGAGATGTTTCTCCTAAATTTCCTCTGTTTGAGACAAAATTGAGATCACTTCTTAAATTCTAGAGGAGACATATGATATTACTGAGAAGTAGGAGATTTGAGCAAAAGTCTCCATTAGCTTGTGGTTTAATTTTTGTCTAGGAGAAACAAGTAAGGTTTTAAAGACATTTGTGACCCTGGAGCACAAAAGCAGCCTTAAGTCGCTGGGGTATATTTGTAGCAATAGCCAAAAATACATTGTATGGGTCAAAATTATCCATTTTTCTTTTATGCCAAAAATCATTAGGACATTAAGTAAAGATCATGTTCCATGAAGATATTTTGTAAATTTCCTACTGTAAATATATCAAAACTTAATTTTTGATTAGTAATATGCATTGCTAAGAACTTCATTTGCACAGCTTTAAAGGCAATTTTCTCAATATTTAGATTTTTTTTGCACCCTCAGATTCCAGATTTTCAAATAGTTGTATCTCGGCCAAATATTGTCCGATCCTAACAAACCATACATCAATGGAAAGCTTATTTATTCAGCTCTCAGATGATGTAGAAATCTCAATTTCGAAAAATTGACACTTAAGACTGATTTTGTGGTCCAGGGTCACATTTGATTTTTCTCTGCTGTGGAGCTGTGGTTTCTCCTTACCATTAACGGAGAATGTTACTGTATTTCATGTGCTGTTGGCTCAGTGGCCCTCGGCAAACACACTGGATCTCAGTACCAGACTACAGTACAGCGGATCACGGGTCAGACGAGAGCATCTCAACACAGAATGAGAATAAATAATCTGCACAGACAGTCGGAGGTGAAGATCCAGATCTGTCGTGTTTACAGAAATCACCTGTGCCATTTAGCGGCGCTGAAGAGCGACTGGACCAGAGGATTGTGGGAAGCATGGATATATTCAGTGATGCAGCAATACCTGTGTGAAAACGAACGAACAAGACAAAACTAGACAACTATAAACAGTTTTATAAATACACACACACACACACATCCAATACAAAACTTATGCTTCAAGTAACTATAAACATTTATTAAAGAGTACATACTGTAAATCATATTTACTTTTAAAGACTTAAAATTACATATAGATTTAAATTATTTTTAATTTGGATTTGTTTGTTTATTTAGTGTGTTGTGAGTGAGGGCACAGGCCTCTGTGTTGCCAGATCCAGTTATTATATGCATTTAGTCTTGTCTTTTCTAATTAATTTGACACTTTAGTAAGTTTATAAAGAGGAAAGTTGCCGTTTAGGGTTAGCGATATCTTATCTTATTTACAAAAGATTTGAACTATTTTTGGTTTATTTTTTATTTATTTTTTGGTTTTTATTTGTTTTAATAGTAATATCTGGCAACACTGCAATGATCGCCAGCACTTAAACTGACAGTAATCAAAAGAGCCAATGGACATGTTATTGTTGAAAGGATACCACACATACCACAAAAAAATCATGATATTATCTGTCAAAAACTTTATCAACGCTATCGAAACAATAGTGCAGAGATCTGTCGAACAAATAGGTAACAGACTGAAATGAAATATGCAAACACTAGCCATGAAGAAGTCTATACCATTTCCTTCCATAGGCCTATAATAGTTCAATTTTCACAAAGTCATGCTAACAACATTCATAAGAGCACTAGACAAAGTTATCTATATAGCAATGGTTATTAATGAAAACTAATATGTGACCCTGGACCACAAAACCAGTCATAAGCATCAATTTTTGGAAATTGAGATTTATAAATCATCTGAAAGCTGAATAAATCATCTTTCTATTGATGTATGGTTTGTTAGGATCGGACAATATCTGGCCAAGATACACCTATTTGAATATCTGGAATCTGAGGATGCAAAAAAATCAAAATATTGAGAAAATCGCCTTTAAAGTTGTTCAAATGAAGTTCTTAGCAATGCATATTACTAATCAAAAATTAAGTTTTGATATATTTACAGCAGGAAATTTACAAAATATCTTCATGGAACATGATCTTTACTTAATATCATAATGATTTTTGGCATAAAAGAAAAATCAATAATTTTGACCCATACAATGTATTTTTTGCTATTGCTACAAATATACCCCAGCGACTTAAAACTGCTTTTGTGCTCCAGGGTCACATATGTATTGTTGCATGAATAATAAACAACTGATAAAATTATACACCCCTAAACTATAGTGATGGTGCAATATGATATAATTTAACAATGTTCATTCCTCCAAAACAGAAAACATCTCTCACAAACATCTGTCTCACAAACGTCTGTCTGTTTTAAAGTGTTTGAGTTGTATTAGTAAGGGTTATTATAGCTTAACCCAACCCCAGACCTCATTCATTTTCAAACCCTGGCTACGGCCATGGATACACACACTCTCACACAATATTTCTGCATTACGCTAATTTTTCATTTTTCTATAATTATAATGACTTACTGTTGTAAGATGTTTTTCCAGAATCAAAACATTTTAAGCAGACTTAATACTAGTGCTACTAGTCTAGAATATGTTCTGGACCTACAGCAACTGTCGTCACTTGAGAGAAGCTATCCAATAATTACTACTAATAATTATTAAGGCCTGTGACAATCAGTCAGTTTTGCAGTGGAACAGCTTTTCTAATCGCTGCCTCCTCCAGAACGCTGAGACTGGGTTTATTTATTTACCTTCCTGCAGCTGTAGAGTCGCCAGCTCGTACTGACTGAAGCTGACTGATTCATTAGCATTTCTGTTTGCTCGGCTGTTTTTGGACGGCGAAAGTGGAGCATTTATTTGTGTAAAGAGGTCTCTGTCCTTCCTCTGCGTAGGATGAGATGAGTTTCCTGTTAAAACAAAAGAAAACAAATGAGCTGTTTGCATTGGCTCAAACAGCACAGAATATTGTTAGTGGCGGAAGGGAGAGCTGGTCGTTATGTGTTTGTTTGTCGTCTGGACATGTGGAAGTGTCTGGAACACAGGCCTGATTACACTCACTGAAAACACATGCAATATAACAACATCAAGATAACACAAATGTCTTACATTAGTTCGAACAGTTTCCACACAAATATGAACCTGCACAACTGTTTTCAACATTGATAATAATCACAAATGTTTCTTGAGCAGCAAATCAGCATATTAGAATGATTTCTGAAGGATCATGTGACACTGGAGTAATGATGCTGAAAATTCAGCTTTGATCACAGGAATAAATTACATCTTCAAACATATTCAACAAAAAACCCACTTATTTTAAATTGTAACAATATTTTGCAAGTTTTTACTGTATTTTTAATCAAATAAATTTAGC
Source organism: Tor tambroides (assembly GCA_021397915.2). NCBI lineage: Eukaryota > Metazoa > Chordata > Actinopteri > Cypriniformes > Cyprinidae > Tor > Tor tambroides. The sequence goes on from JAFVLL020030991.1 coordinate 21,646, forward strand.
CTTGAATTAAAAAAATGTAAATTTGTAAAAAAAAAATAAAAAAAAATAAAAAAAAAATTGTGTGTATTCTTTTATATAGAATATTTGTTTTTTTTTTAAAGCCTATTAAATGTTAAAAATGATTGACACTGTAATGTTGAATGGCTATAATTAATGGCTAAAACTAAGTAGGAGTATTGATATCAATGATACCGGCCTTCATTAATAATAGGCTAATTAGTAAAAAGATGCCATTAAACACACATTTAAAATATTCCATCTTTAAACTGCTTCTACATTTATTTGAAGATTCAATGTAAAAATTATGATAATATAAATATATTGTTAATATAAGATCAATCGCAGAAAAATGTGCAATTAAAAACTAATGTCTTAAAATGATTTATATTACACATTTATAGATATACCATGTTGTGTATAAAATTATTTATACACAATTGATTGCTTAATAGAAAATATAAATCACTTATAAAATAACAATTATTTTATCATTTTTAAAACTATATAAGTTTAAGTTATAAGTTTGGGATCAGTAAGATTTCTTAAGCTCATCTAATGCTCTCTTATGCTCATCAAGGCTGTATTTATTTAATCAAAAATACTGATAAAAAAATAATATTGTGAAATATTATTGCAATTTCTAATACTGGTTTCCTAGTTTAATATACTTTAAAATATAATTTATTTCTGTGATGCAGCGCTGAATTTTCAGCATCATTACTCCAGTCTTCAGCGTCACATGATCCTTCAGAAATCATTTTAATATGCTGATTTATTATCAGTGCTGAAACTGTTGTGCTGCTTAATATTTTTTGGAACCTGTGATACTTTTTTTTATTCTTTGATAGAAATCTTTTCTAATAATAAGTCTACTAATAAGTTTACTATCACTTTTTATCCATTTAACACATCCTTGCTGAATAAAAGCATTAATTTCTTTATTCTATTAATTTATAGAAAAAAAAGAAAGTTAAAATTTACTGACCCTAAACTTCTGAATAGTAGTCTATATTGTAACACAAAATTACTATTTTGAATAAACACTGTTCTTTTTAACTTTTTATTTATCAAAGAATTCTGAAAAAAGTATCACAGGTCCCATAAAATATATTTTGGAACTATTATTCTAATGTGATTACATGTATTCATTTGGCAGATGCTTTTACCCAAATCAACAACAACTTCCAGGGCGTTCATGGTTCACATTTCATCAGCATGTGAAATATGAAAATCATTTTGTTGCTGTGGAAACAATAAATGCACACGCAGCTATACAATAACATAAAGATGAATGGCTCAATCTTTAGTCCTCTTCTTATTTCTCATTTCACAGTGGAATGAATGCTCGGCTGGAATACAGTAGCTTGTAATATCTTTCACCTGTGTCATGCAGTTTTATAAGCTCATGAGCGTGAACAGATGATGAATGACACACAGCGATATGCAATAACTCTCCTGTGTTTACACAGATGAAACTCGTCTATATACTGCATTCAAGTGCTTGTCAGAAGATCCTACTTCCTTCTGAAGTTGTAATTATGAGTATGTCACATTCAAGCAATTTATTTTTGGATGCTTGCTACTTGCAATGTGCTATAAATTGTCCAATACATGCTTTTTCTGCATGTAAAATGTGCAATATCCAATGAATGGCTACAGACAGGACATAAAACTGACAATGACACCCCATGGCAAATGATTTCAGAAAATGTATCAGCCATGAGAATATGTGCATTACCTCATTGGAGAAACTTATTTTATTTATTCAATATACATACATAAATATTCTAATAATTAAATAAACCAATATAGAAATATCACTATAATACTATTGAACTGTAAATTATTTCACAATAATAATTTTAATATATATGATAATGATTTTCAACGATAAAATAATATTTATTTATTTATTTAAACGATAAAAATTAAACAAACCAATAAAGAAATATCACTATAATACTACTGAACTGTAAATTATTTCAAAATAAATTTTAAATAAGTTTAAGTGAAATTTTATTATTGGTATTATTTGCTTTACTTCGAAGAGTGTTGTCTGAATTGTCTGAATGCTTCATCAGTATGCAGTACAATTACTATACTAATATTTATGGCTGATTTTTTTTTCTGTTTCTTTTTAAACATTAAATAACAGGGCTTTTATTTTGCCGCAATACCTCAGACTGCTTTAAAATGCTTCTCTTTTGTTGACAGACTTTTAACCCATTTTCATTACAAAATTCAGAAGATGTTTAATTAAACAAAAAAAAAAAAGTAGTTATGATACTTGCATTTGTTATTTTAGGCCCTGGCTACAGATATAAATGTATTTAAATATAAATCTAATTCAGATAGTATGTAAAAGAGGCATTATTCCACAATGTTTATGTAAAAATTTAGTTAGATTTACAATGATTTGACAGCAAAATCGTCAGTGTTTCCCTGCATCCTCGGACATATGCTTGTAGATGTGATCATCTCACAATAATTCCTTTATGCTCATAATATATACAGGACACAAAACACTATAAAAACAAGAATACGAATGTGCCGACGGGCAAGAGAAATGCTATTATGGGAAAAAACATAATAGAAAATCCAACAAGTTGACCAGAGGGGAAATGAGAAAGGAGTGATTTGTTTCTGTAGAGTAATTAGTTGAGCTCTGGCTGAAGCGCTAATGGACTTCTAATGGTTGTTTCTGTGTGGGCAGAACAACTAACACACACTGATGAGGAAACAGTTCCAGTCTGTGAGGAGTCATTATCATGTCAGTGATATGATTTTGATGATATGTTGTGGGATCATATTAGTTTTAGATTTGGGTTAATTCATCTAAATACATGCAGAGTCAATGATAATTAATTCAACATTAATACCACATAACACACCAAGGGCGGCGTTTGCATGAGCAAAACTTACTACAATGCAATTGTATGTATATTATTTCAAGGAAAACAGGTGGAAAACAAATTAGGAAAACATCTCATTTCAATTTTGATTATAATTGTTAATATTTTATTTGTTGAAACAACTTATCACAATTAAATTAAAAAAAAATATATCCCTACAATACTTTTGAACGATATAGTATTTCAAAATAATACTATAATTTTTCTATATAAATATTTCATAATCTTAATTTAATCTTTTATAACAACAGGGAAATTACAATAGTAATATTTATGGTATTTTTTTTCTTTGCTTTTTTTAAACATTAAACCATAGGGCTTTTATTTTGACAGAAAACTGCAGGGAAAGTCATGTCACATGTTGCTATGTAGCTGCTATGGTGTTCTGGGTGTTTGTTAATATGTTGCCATGCAGTTGCTATGCTGTCCTGGGTGGTTTTATGCATGTTGCTATGCAGTTGCTAGTGTGATCTCGGTGATTTTAACATGTTGCTATGCAGTTACCATGGGGTTCTGGGTGGTTTTATGCAAATTGCTAAGCAGTTCCTAGAGTGGCCTGGGAAGTTTTTAGAATGCCAGGGTGTTGTGGGAAACCAATGGATGGCTACAGCTTTCGGTCACATGGCAAAGTGCCACAAAGTTTGCAAACCTACTTCGTTTTGATGCAGCATTGTTTTAAAATCAATGATTTCCAGGGTTCTCAGATGTAGCATAGCTTTAGCACATAAGCGCCTAAAGACTCAGATTTTGCGTTACATTTTTCCAGAACACAAAGCCTAAGCTTGCTTAAATCTTTAACACTGCTCTTCCGCTGTCGTGTATGGCTGTTTCCCTCAGGACATGCAAATCTAGTTATGTTTGAAGTGTGTCAGTAGTTTCTCCACAAATTTCTTTACTGTCTTCAAGAAGATAAATGATTTCCAGTAAAGCCTGCCCTCCAGAAGATCTTTGATCCTGACACGACCCCTCCAGAGGGACCCGCACAACATAACATTAAATCCTTCAAGTGTGCTCCGGCTCTCTATTCACAGCAGGCAAGTAAATCTGAATAAGAAGTGACATCTTTAAGCTTCATTATATTAGCACATGAGCCCCTCTTAAAGTCTCTAGTAGAGCAGTGAGTGTTTACAGTCTGTCTCCGCTGCAGCATGTGTTGGAGATTTCCTGAGACTGTGGGCTAATTGTACTCGGGGTAAATGGGGCCTGCTGTTCGCTGCCACTGCACACAGGGTGTTATGATAGATGATCGAAATCGATTTGAGCTTTGAAGCTGGTTCAGAAACCCCCCGCTACCGGTCGCACCCACTGTGTTGGCATTTAGCAGTGGGGTATCAACTTCAAAAAGACTGTGCTATTTAGGTTGGCTTGAGAAATCTGACATGCTAGCATGCTGGCAATGTGTCAAATCATGCTACCAACATGTTAAAACATGCTAGCAATGAAACATGTTAAAACATGCAAGCAATGTGCCAAATCACGTTACAAACACGTTACAACATGCTAGAAATGAAATATGTTTAAACATGCTGGCAATGTGCCAAATCATGCTAGCAACATGTTAAAACATGCTAGCAATGAAACATGCAAGCAATGTGCCATATGTTAAAAACATGTTAAAACATGCTAGCAATGTGCCAAATGATGTTAGAAACACGTTAAAACATGCTGGCAATGAAACATGTTAAAACATGCTGGAAATGTACCAAATTATTTTAGAAACATGTTAAAACATGCTACCAATGATACAAGTTTAAACATGCTGGCAATGTGCCAAATCATATTAGAAACACGTTAAAACATGCTAGTAATGTGCCAAATCATGTTAGAAACACGTTAAAACATGCTAGCAATGTGTCAAATCATGTTAGACACGTTACAACATGCTAGCAATGAAATATTAAAACATGTTAGCATTGTGCCAAATCATGTTAGACGTTACAACATGCTAGCAATGAGCCAAAACATGTTAGAAACACATTACAACATGCTAGCAATGTGCAAAATCATGCTATCAACATGTTAAAACATGCTAGCAATGTACCAAATCCTGCTAGCAGCAAGTATGTTAAAACATGTTAGAAACAAGTTAGCAACATGTTAAAACATGCCACTTCATGGTAAAATTGCAAGCAAAGCATAACAGACTATATTCTAAAACTACTCAGGCCACTATAACAACTGCATAAGAATATCCCTTATGAAAATTAACCATGATTTTATTATAGTAAAGCGTTGTAACAATGTTTTTGGCGGACAGTAGCAGAAAACCCAAGCAATGCATAGCAGCCCATTTAAAAACACCCAGAAACCCTAGCAACTGCATAGCAGCATGTTAACCCAATCAAAACACTCTAGGAACTCCACAGAAACATGTTAAAACAACCCAAAACACCATAGCAACTGCATAGCAACATGTTAAAAACACAGTCAGAAAGCCTAGCAACTGCATAGCAACATGTTAATCCGATCAATACACCCTAGCAACTCCACAGCAACTCCTGCACACCCCAGACAATGCAAAGCAATTTGTTAAATACCACTTTGAACACCCATGTAACTGGGGGAAAAAACGCTAAAAAAACACATTGAACACCCTAGCAACTGCATAGCAACATGTTAACAATCAAAACTCCCTTGCAAGAGCACAGCAACATGTTACTCCAATCAAAACCACCTTAGCAATGGCATAGCAACATGTTAAAAACCACCCTGTACACCCAAACAACAGCAAAGAAATGTTACAAACACCTTAGCGACTGCACAGCTAGTCAGCTACATACCAAAAAACACCCTGAACAGCCTAGCAACTGCATAACTACATGCTACAAACCACGCAGGACACCCCAACAAATGCATAGCAGAGTGTTAAACCACTCATGTACCCTAGCAACTACATAGCACCCATGACCCCCCTTGCATGTGCACAGCAACATGCATAAGACCACCCAGAGCGCCATAGCAATCGGTGCTTCCCTACAGGCATGTGCAGTCATCACACATGATACAACAGCCTAAAGCTTTATGACACGCTGTTGTAACTGACACATCGTCAGGAGTGTACGAATCCCAGCACACTGGCACAAGATTGATGGATATAAATAGCTCTCAAGACGGGCATCCCTCCGTTCCGTCGGATGATGACGGGTCTTTGTCTTTCTCTAGTGAGCGCACTCGACTGCTGATGACTGCTGCTGGCGGCGTGTCCAGGGAGAAATGTTGATTAATGTACAGTGACGTTCCCTCAGATGATTGGCCGTAATTATGGGAAGAGAGGCAGGGTGAGCGGGTGGATGGGTGTCTGCTGACGAGCGCACACATTTCCTCTCGTTATCCTCTGAGATCAGTCAGAAATTAATACAAACCACATGGGCCAACCTGCTGTCATCTGACCTACACCCTAGCAACTGCATAGCAACAAAGCTAAAAATCTGCCAGAACGCCCTAGAAATGGGGGGTGAGATGATTGTAACGTCTTAATATTTGACATTACAAGATAAATTCTGGATATTTTGACAACTGCAAGCAACTACTTAGCAACAGGTTAGAAAGCACCCAGAACAACCCTAGCAACTGCATAGCAACGTGCTAAAAATCAACCAGAATGCCTAGAAATGTGAAAACTGATTTCTGTATTTATATGTACAATGATATTCCAAAGAATTGAGAAGAAAATATCGAAAAACATTTTTTTAAAATCACCCATAACGCCCTAGCAACTGCATAGCAATGTTGCTATGCTGTTCTGGGTGCTTTTAGAACGTTGCTATGCTGTTGCTATGGCATTCCAGGTGTTTTTAGAATGTTGCTATGGCGTTCCGGGTGCTTTTAGAATGTTGCTATGCTGTTGCTATGGTGTTCTGGGTGGTTTTTAGAATTTTGCTATGCTGTTGCTATGGTGTTCTTAGAATGTTGCTATGGTGTTCTGGGTGGGTTTTTAGAATGTTGTTTTGCTGTTGCTATAGTGTTCTGCTATAGTGTTTTATGCACTAGCACACTAGTGGTTGGAACAGTTATCATAAAGTAATGTTTTTTAAACTTTTTTTCCCAGGTATTTACTGCCTTCATAACCTGATTTCAAAATGCAGCTGCTCCTTCAGAGGACGGCAGCATCAGTTAGCAGTGGTGTCAGAGTGACCTCTGCTGGCCTGGAGTTTAACCCACCTGAGCGGGGTAAAGTTCTGACACAAACACCAGGGGCCTCATCCATCCTAAAATTGATCTTACAATCATCTCTCAAATATGCGTTAAATGTATTGTAATGTACTGTAAAATGAACGAACGTACAGAAAACACATGTACATCTCTTTCAGATGTGAAATCTATGAATCACAAATGATCTTGAACTTGCGTCCAAATGAATGGTTTCAGCTCTCTGCCTTGCAAACGACTCCTAACTAATGTCATTAACACGTAAAAGATCACCACCCATCATCCAATTTCTTTAATTTAGAACAGCAAGCTGCAAGAACAGCTTACATTTTCAAAAACCTGCAGTACTCGAACAAGAAAAAGTGCGTACGCCTGGTCAGACCCTGACGTGACGCTAAACACTTCTCCACGTCAAAGCCAGTTTTACAGATATGAGCGTTGGCGACTTGGCGTGGATTTAAGCGTACGCACACGCTAAGATCAAATCTGAGTGTGTGCATGCTTTATAAATGAGGCCCCTGAACTGTAAATACAGACGTTATGCTAATGTATTTCCAAAGGAACCACACGGGAGCATTTTACTGTTGTCACAATCTCAATAACTGTTGATGGGTCAGGAAGAAAAATACCATTGCATTGATTCAGAACAACCTGTTTTTGACCCAAAACACCAAAAATCATGCCTGTCGTAATCTGGGGAACGTACGTATATGCCTTTCTGTGGTGATACAATGAAGTAGTGATGGTAACACTTTGGTTTTTAATGCATAACATAGTGAGAACTAATTTCCGTATTCATATTCCATGATATTCCAAAGTATCGCAAAGAAAATGTCCAAATAGCCTCTCACCCCACTGAAATATATTTCACACTCACTGAGCAACTAATTTAGCACTGATTTACACACTGACCTCACTTAATGTGATTGACACAGCACTCTCTGTCTTAAATAGGAAAAATCCAATCATCTCAAAGAGCTCAGAAATGATGACATGCTGCTCTATCGGCAGTGACCTCTGCGGCCGCCGCCTGTAAATACTCACACGTGACGATTTGTGTATTGATTGCTGTTGGCTTTTGGAGCGCTGCATGATTTATTTTGTGACATCATTTATCAACGGAGCAGCTCATAAATTGTGAGGGTCAAAGTATCACCAGAATCTGTCAAGCATTTTTACGTCTCTTTAAAACAGCAGCAGGAAAGCTATTTTGACACTGTCCACACTCATGCATCAGCGGAATACAGTCATTTGGAGTGATAAATACATGTTCATTGGTGAATCTCACAAAACCTGTCCTGAACATCTCACAAGTCACCACAAAATGAAGAACAAATATATGAAATCCCACTGAAATTACTTTTTTTTGCATTTAAAATTTCTTTTGCAATTTTTTTGTAATTTCTTTTATTCTCAGTAGTAATTTACTGTAATACAGGTATTTTTAAATGGATTGCAGTATTTTTATTTATCAACATAAAGGCATTACAATAAATCGTAATGTGTAACTGCATGCTTTACAATTTAAATACAACTGTTATGCAATGTTATTTTGTTATTTTATTATTTATATACTATTATAGTATTTATTACTATTGTCAGATTTATTTTTCATTTTAGTTTACATTTTACTAATTTTGCTTTTGTTATTTTTATTAATTTTTGCTTTCAGATATTATTCAAATATTTCAAGGCAAGATTTCTCATTTTCTTTTTTTAATTTAAGTTTGTCAAATTTAAGTTTTTCCTCTAATTTTTATATTTTATTTGTTTTATTTGAGGTTTATTTCAATTAAGAAAAATAAATTTTTTAAATGTTATATATGTTGCGTGTATATATATATATATATATATATATATATATATATATAAACACCTATTTTTAATTTTTTTAAATTTAAGTTTTTTTGTGTAACATTTATATTTTATTTTATTTCAAGCTTTATTTCTACTAAACATGATCTGAATGAAAATTATTTTTAAGTTTAATTTTAGAATAACTTACCACTGTTTTTGTGGCATTGCAGTAATGAGAGTTTGAGAAGAAAAATGTCATGAAAAATGTTAATGTAAATAATGTTACAATGATGCAAAAAATTCAAACGGCCCATAAAATAAATATATTTTAATTTTTTTCCCTTAGCTTCTGGGGTAAAATGATTACTTGAAACTACCTGAATTTTTAATAGCCAAACATTTTTAGAAAGATAATTCTAAGGCTACTATGTTTTACAATACCAAGACAAAAGTATATTTATAACCGAAAACCTAATTGCTTTTGCAACAGCTCTATGCAGTTTTCATTCAATCATCCAACAGCTTTTCTGCTGCTGCTGTTCGTGCTTGAATGTTTCCGCTGATGAATAATTATTGATAAACCCTTGAGCTCAGAAGATTAACATGAAGCTGTCGGGTGTGTTTCCAGTGCTGCATTACTGTGGGCTTTGTGTGGCTCTGATAGAATCCAATTAGCTGCCTTTTATTTTTGTTGCCACACCAGCAACTCAGAAATGTGCAAAATGGTGCCTGAGGACACAGTCTCACCAGAAGCCCAAAATAATCCTCCCCCTGGAAACACTGACACCGGAGATCTGCGGCCACCCGTCAAACCTGTCACAGCCCATCTGGGACCATTTTGAGCTCAGTGGGACGGCTGCGCCACACGCCCTCCATCTCGCCCTGTGTTCGGTGGATTCCTGCCAGAGTCGCTCCCATGTTGAGCTTCAACTCTCTCACGTCATCTGAGCTACAAGAGAGAGAAATGAGAGCTAATAAAACCCAATAATACAAACGTTAGAGTAAGCATCAAATTGAAATGGACTATTATATATGATTCTGCTCTTATTGTGCATGATTTGTCCAAACACTGCAAAAACAAGCACAAAGCACACTAAATTTGCTTAGATTTGTGCTTAAAACAAAACAAAACAATTTGTGAGGTAATAAAAATAAATTTGATTTAAGATATATTGAAAAATCTTCTATATATATATATATATATATATTTTTTTTTTTTTTTGTGTGTGTGCAATTTTGCTTCTTTTTAATCTTTTTATCTTTATGTATTTTTTTTTTTTACTGGAAAACAAGACAAATATTCTGACTAAAAATGCACTACAACAAATAGTACTATTTAAATACTATATTTATTTTTATATTTTCCATTTTCTTTTTCATTTTGTTAAAATTTTAGTAAGTTTGTTGTGTGTTTTTGTCATTTTTATTAGTTTTTAAAAATATGTCTATATATCCTGTTTTACACATATTTTATTTTTTACTGGAAAACAAGTCAAAAATATTACCTAAAAATGTGCTACAAATAGCACTATTTAAATACTATATATACTAATAATATGGTTATTTGACATTTTAAAGATACTATATAGATTTTATTAATATGTTGAATTTGTTTTTATTTTTAGACACACACACACACACACACACTCATGTTTGTTTTTGTGGTTTATGGGGACTCTCCATAGGCGTAATGGTTTTTATACCGTACAAACTGTATGGGCTATTGCCCTACACCAACCCTACACCTAAACCTACCCCTTACAGGAAACTTTGTGCATTTTTAGATTTTCAAAAAAACACCATTTAGTATGTTTTTTAAGCCTTTTGTGTCATTAGGCAGTGTCCCCATAAACCACCTTCAAATTGTAATACCTCTGTCATACCCATGTCATTAAACACATTTTGTCTCCGTAAACCACAAAAACCAGTACACACACACACACACACACACACATTATATCATATTAATGTCAGTTTAAGTTATTTTAGTACATCAAGTTAAAACTAAAGTTAAACTAAATGAAAATGAGAAATTATCTGAAACTATCTGAAATAAAATAAGTTATTTTAATGTTATTTCATTTAACATTCATTTTTATTATTTTATTTTATTAACAAAACTGTTTTCACTTTAAGTTAACTATAATAATCTTGATACACACAAATACTTTGATTCAACATTCAATATGTTTCACTCTGAAAAAGGTCACATTACAGAAGTAAAATGGGTTGCAAACACAAAACTCATTAGTTCTGATGTGCTTGTGTTTTCAGTGATAGTCAAACCGTAAGTATGGCTTAATGTATGACAGCATGGCACACGCTTCCACCTCTCACAGTTTACATAATCCTGCCACTATCAGGAACACATCTGGAAACAACACGCTCCAAAAACCATCCGATGCATTCACACAGAACACATGTAGTGATGGTACATTACTGTTATCTCAGCTACTGCCAAACTCAAAGAAAGATCACTCTAAAAAACTGGGTTGTTTCAACCCAACTTTGGGTCAAATATAGACTAACCCAACTGTTGGGTTAGATTTTGTAATTTTTTAAATATTTCATTAATTAAATTTTAACCCCAAATAAGCGTAATCTGCATAGGGAACTTTTTTGACCTCACACGAAACTCCTGATCCCACAAATTCAATACATTCAGTCTTCGTTCGTGATGTACAAATTTCAGAAGAAAATGTTTATCATATTCAGCTGTGCAAAATTCACAGCTACAAAAAAATAACTTAGCTATCTATACCAGGGTTAATATAGTTAACTAAACAAAAACTTAAAATTAAACCATAAATAAAACATTTTCATAACTTAAAATAAAATAAACATCAACTAAAATCATATATATATATATATATATATGGCAACATTTCTCTTTTTTTTAGATTTTTATTTAGTTTAACTTGATGTGTTAAAATAACTAAAACTGAAATTAAAAGTTTAAAAAAAAATTGTAAAAATTACAAAAATATCCAACAAAATTACTAAATGGAAAATATAAAACTAAAAACAAAATATCAAATATTTAAACTACTGTATAATAGTATCTCAGTGATACTAAAACAGCACTGATCTAAACTCATAAAGCACAACCAAATAAATGTTTAAATTGAACAGGGAGGCTTAGAAGACACCGGTTAGATTTAGTTATTGTCTCCATAATTTCCACAATGGATTCAGGAATAACGATGCTGTACACAAAGTCCTCTATCATCCTCTCATGTGCTTGAAGAGGAACCAGAGGAACCTGGAGAGGAGCTCTTATGTCTGATTCCTCTGAGATTCCTCTCATTCTCTCTCTCTTTTCCCTCCAGCTATTTCACATGACAATCGTGTTATTAGTTGAGCCCGAGGCACAAACAGATAAGACGCTGGCGAGAGGTGACCATGGGAAAGTGGAGCACCATCTGTTATTATGATGTCAACATGAAATCACAATTCACACCATTCATTTCATTTTTAATATCCTGTTCCACTCAGAAATACATCATTACAGACATAAAATTGGTTGTGAATATTGTTTCATGTTGACTTTTAAAGGGAAATCGATGTAATTTTGCACCACTAAAAGGGCCAGATGAAGTTGCTCTCTCTCTCTCTCTCTCTCTCTCTCTCTCTCTCTCTCTATATATATAAGCAAAAACTCAACATCTGACTACTTTAAATGAGCATCTGACTACTTCTGAAATCCAAGACCAGACCAAGAAGACTCTCAAAGACATTAAAAGCATCTTGTAATGAGAATATGAATGAGGTAAATTATACATGGCACCTTTCCTACTTCAAGACAGACCTTTTGAAAATTGAATAATTGAATAAATCCTAAGTAGTCATTTCCTATATGTTAATACCTTTCAGAAGAATGAAAGAGCCTGGTTTCCAACTCGTCCTTTTCTGCTTTTAGAGGTTTTATTCACATCCAGTTAAGAGTCTCAAAATAATGTGATGTGATGGAGTAACTGCGTTCATTTCAGAACAGAGCAGACTGATTCTATTTATAGAGTTTAATCACAGCTGGAGCAATAGAACGACTGCTAGATATCAATGGTAAGAAACTTTGGATTTGTTCTAGGAATAGTTCATTCAAAAAAGAATATTTGCTGAAAATGGACTCACACTCATACCATCCAAGATTAGGATGAGTTTGTTTCGTCATCAGATTTGGAGAAATGTAGCATTGCATCAGTGTCTCAGCAATGGATCCTCAGCAGTGAATGGGTGCCGTCAGAATGAGAGTCCAAACAGCTGATAAAAACATCACAATAATCCACAAGTAATCCACACAACTCCAGTCCATCAACTGACCGTTCGCAAAGGCTCTTTAATGTGTCATGACAGTATTGCCTCAATTCAAATACGTGAACCGTTCGTCTTTTCATGCCTATTTAAATGAAGCACAAAATGAAGATGAATAAACATCAGAAAGTATTTTATGTCAAGCGCAGAACACACCATTTCTCAAGTGTAAGTCCACTGAAGTTAATCTACTCTTCTGTCTGATTTGTGGTTTTTAAGGCTAGAAGGGATACAGCTGCGGCTACTGGGCATGTATTCACATATTTCCGAGACAACAATATAATGTGAAATCTATGAAATGGTAAAAAAGCACCATAGTTTCATCACTATACAGTGTCACAATGACAGTCTTTTTGCAGTAAAAGACCTGTCATAGTTTAATGATTGGGAAGATGAAGCGACACGAGGTTAGCTGCATTGTTAACAGAAGAGCACACGTGCATATACAGCTCCCAATCGGGGCAAAGTTCATGGGATTTTGTCCACAGTGTCACAATTTTCTGGTATGCAAAACAAGTATTTAAAGGAATTCCTTAGCTTAATGCCATTACTGTGGCAGCCAACAACAGCACAGCTTAACGCTCTGCACATTTTTATCTTTATTTATACTGAAAAAGTTTCAATTCAATCGATCTTTTTTACTCCGTTTTAACATGGATTTCTATGGAGACAGAGGCCTTAGCTGTCAGGCAAGATAATATAATATCGGCACATAATATCCGGGTTCTGATTGGTCAGATCGCCTGTCAATCAAGCTCCTTGCGAATGGTAAATTACCATCTTGAGAAGACAAAAGCTGTGTGTTTGTAAGAAACAAATCCATTATTAAGACGTTTTAACTTTAAAATGTTGCTTCAGATTAACATACGAGTCCATAATCCATAATAATGTTTCTTCCAGTGATAATCTTGTCTGAATCAGGAGAGAAATCTGCACAGATCAAGCACCGTTTACAAGCCAAAACAGCTCTAAATAAATGTGTTGGTGGATTTTGATATGAAAGAAAAACAGGATATGGACTTTTTCACTGGAGGAAGCGTTATTATGGATTATGGACTTATATTTAAGCCGAAAGCAACAGTTTTAAGTTAAAAACATCTTATTAAAGGATTTGTTTCATACAAACATGCAGCTTTTCTGTTCTCAAGACATTAACTGATGGACTGGAGTGGTGTGGATTATTGTGATGTTTTTATCAGCTGTTTGGACACTCATTCTGACGGCACCCATTCACTGCAGATCATCCATTGCTGAGCAAATGATGCAATGCTACATTTCTCCAAATCTGATGAAGAAACAAACTCATCTACATCTTGGATGGCCTGAGGGTGAGGACATTTTCAGCAAATTTTCATTTTTGGGTGAACTATTCCTTTCAGTTTAACAAAGAAGAAAAAAGTATAAGATACAGTACTATTTACTTTCAGTTTGAATTGAAATTTGTTCTCAAGTTAGAATAGTTTGAGGAATAATTCTTGCAAATATAAAAATCCTTCTTTGGCTTGACCATATGGCCAAAAAGAACACTATTTATAAAACACTATTTCAGCTGCATTGTGTTCAGTCACACAATTCATATAGTATGGAGCTCATCCAGAATCTAAAGACCATGATGCATGTGCATTTATAAAAGCAATGAAGACCAGGTTGGGAGATGAGAAGCACAGAAGGCCAGAGTTTGAGGAAACAGGGGGAATTCTGGGTCTCTTCAACATCTGAAAGCCCTTTCATGTGCCACAGACACTATAGCGGGATTCACAAAATTAATCACACTGACAGCAGTCCACGCCGTACGGAGGAACACACAACACCTCAGCACACTACACACACCGGTATACAAGCGCAAGCCTATTTTGTTTGCAAGCATATATCTTATCCAGTTCCACACATTGAGCAACAGTTCTGCAATTTATTGCAGATTTAAGGTAATAATCTGTGGCTTTCATTCCATATCTGTAGCTCTGAGCTCATCTATTTTGGCCCCAAAAAGTATTTACCTATGAACATGTTCCACAAAGTCTTGATATCTTGATGTAACTTATTGAAATTAAAGCCATGACCTTTATTTCTCAGCACTGTCACTTAAATAATTGCCTAATAACTAATTAAAATGACACTTAAAGACTTTTCGCCTGTGACAACAAATTATATTTTAATTAGTGCTGTCAAACAATTAATCACGATTAATCGCATTCAAAATAAAGTTTTTGTTTACATAATTTATGTGTGTATATTTAATATGTATATATAAATAGACACACAAGCGTGTACATATATTTAATAAAAATGTGTTATGTTTATATATTGTGGCGGGAGGAGCAAACGACAGACACAGTGGGTGTGGCGTCAGGCCTCGGAGAGGCTTTTATTCAACAAAAATAATAAAAATAGTGTCCAAAGGGGGTAAAAGTGTCCAAAAGAAACAGGGGGTCTGGTGTCCTCGTCGTGCAGCGAGGTTCGTGAAGGAGGGCAGTGTTCAAGGAGGAAGGGTCAAGGAAGGGGCGGAGTCCGGCGGCCGCACGCGCTCCCCTCTCCAGGGGCGGTGCGCATGGGGCGGCGGCTTCCTTCAGCGGCTTCGCTCTCCGGTGGCCCGCTGCACGGTTGAGGGGATTCCACGGCTCGGCATCCTGGCCCGTCAGCCGTCACGGGTGCGATCCTCACCGGCTCACGGGGTTAGCGGCTCGCAGCTTCGGCGGCACGGGGGAAGAGACCGGTCTCCCGAGGAGAGGCGCTCTCGGTATTTAAACGGCGGCGGTGATGAGGCCCTATTCAATTCAGGTGTGCCTCATCACACGCCGCCATACCGGGCTAGTTTCAGCGCCCCTCCTCTCTCACACGCCCACTCCCGTCGGGAGCCTGGTGAAGGGCGGCGAATAAGGGACGGGGTGGTGGTGATATGAAAGGGGGGAGGCAGCCGACTCGTCACAATATTAAATAGATTTAAATAATATAAAGTATATGAATGTACATACATGCATGTAAATATTTTCTAAATATATACATGCATGTGTGTATATTTATACAGTATATACATAATAAATATACGCAGTATGCACACATGTAAACAAAAACATAATTAATCATTTGACAACACTAATTTTAATTCATACTTAGAACAAAACAGACCAACATTTTAATCTCTTAATAGAATAATATGATTAATACGGTCAGACAGTCTATAATAACTGGAGAAAACACAACATATGAATCTGAACATCATCTATAGCCAATGAACTTTACGCTGTATTCAATAACGACCAAGATTTTAACTGCAGTCAGAACAGACTTGAAGCAGACCTGAAACACTCGCTTGTCACAAACACTTTTTAGCATATCAGGAAATGAAATGCAGGTTTGGTCTGTTGATGCTGATGGTCGGTTCATGCGTTCTCAGTCTCATGATTTTGGGTGGTCTGTCCTCTAGAGTCACAGATGATACCTCACTTTCACTTTGTAGTGCGAATCAATCACACCGTCCTGGGACTCCTCCCGTCTCCTGATGAGGAACACAATCTCTAAACTGACCGATGCTCCCTCCGGTGACGGACTTAACAGACACGGTTCCAGCGCTTTCTCCATAACAAAGGCTGCCAGGATCTTCATCCGCCCACGCTAATGAGAGGCTCTGCCTTTGAGCTCAATGTCTTTGTAGTGGGAGGAAAGATTCAGAGTATAACTTTCAGACAGATGAATAAAATGCCATTTGTTCTTCGAAAGAGTAGAGAGAGAAACAGTATGGTCACCAGCAATATCAGTCTTTAAACAGTGTTTTCTACTGTTATTTCTTGTATTTGGTGTAAACTTATCTGTTGATGTTTAATGCTGTCACCCTATTTGGGATCAAATCTGCTCTGGTTGCAAAAAATAAATTATAATCACCTCAGTTATACACTGTAAAAAATATTTTTTTAAAGTTGTAAATAAAACAAAGATTCTTGGAGCATGTTTTACAAGAACAATTTACAATTTCAGTCTTTCTACTGTAAAATTTAATTATTTATTCAATGTGTTACTTACTGTTTCTTTGTAATGATTTGTGAAATTTACTAGCAATTTCTGAGTGAAAATTGTTTTTTTTTCCTCAGTGTACGCTGAAATTTCTTTTAGTAAATCCCACATCAACTTTTTTTCATGAATAATTACAAAGAAAAAGCAAGTAGCACATTGAATGAAATGAAAACATGAAAATTTGAAGTAGAAAGACTGAAATGGTATTTTCTTATAAATTGTACTCCAATATCTGTTGTATAAGTATGATATATTTAAAAAAATATATAAATAAAAACTTTAAAATCACAACTAATATTTTAATCTCTTAATAGAACAATAGGACTAATATTTTAATCTGCTAACAGAACAATACTTACCAATATTCAAATTTAAAGTAAATTAATTTATTGCTTCTATTTTGAAACGTACATTTTCAAAATGCTTTGATTGAAAACTGTGTCTATGTTTTATTTCTTTAGGGGGGGAAGTGGTGTGTGGCCAAGTATGGTGACCCATACTCAGAATTTGTCCTCTGCATTTAACCCATCCAAGTGCACGCACACAGTAGTGAACACACACCCGGAGCAGTGGGCAGCAGTTGGGGGTTTGGTGCCTTGCTCAAGGGTCTCACCTAAGTCGTGGTATTGAGGTTGGAGAGAGTGCTGGACATTCACTCCCCCCACCTACAATCCCTGCCGGACCTGAGACTCGAACCCACGACCTTCGGGT
>JAFVLL020030992.1:0-19529 GCA_021397915.2 Tor tambroides
AAATGCAAATCTAAAAAACAAAATAACAATTCAAAAAACACAACAACAATTCCGAAAACATTATAACAAGTCAGAAAACACAACGACAAATCCGATAACAGAATAACAAGTCAGAAAACACAAATCCGAAAACAGAATAACAAGTCAGAAAACACAATGACAAATCCGATAACAGAATAACAAGTCAGAAAACACAACGACAAATCAGACAAATCGGAAGAGGTAGGTATAGTTTGAGACCTTAGACAGCGCCATTGGTTTGAGAATAGATTACTCACCGCTGACTGGACGAGACATCTGTCAATCAAGGTACAGGAAGAACAGTAGACTTTTTTTTTTTTTAGGAAAAACAGTAGACTAGCGGTAGAAAGTTCAGAGATGTTTAAAAGGTGGCGTTTCTTAAACGTTCATGTCATTTTCATCTCATCTTAATTATAATGCCTGAATACTGCCTGATAAAGTAGCGTTTATGAGAGCTGCACAGTGTTTGTGTACAGCTGTTGCAAAGGAAACCGTTTCAAAAGCGCCTCCTACTGGCAGAGAATCATTTTGCATTTTCAATCAGTTTTCAGTTGTTAATCTTAATGCTGTTGGATATGTCAATTCGTTTAATTTTTCTAATAAAAAGACTGTTCAACTCTTAATATTTTGTATTTATATTTTATATTCTCCCCTTTTAATTCCTACATAAAATATCCTAATTTAACATACCTGACTGTTTTTTTTTTGTTTTGTTTTTTTGCATTCCCATTTGCTCAAATAGCAAAAGAAAAACCCACAAAAGTGTTTTCACGACTTATAAAAAGAAGTAAGAAAAAAAATTAGAGAGATACTGATAATGGCAGTCAGAAGAAACAACTATGTCAAATTTACTGTCACTCCCATAGACGCTGTATTAGAAACACCCTCGCATTATAGCGTTAACTAGTTTTTGTATTCTGATTCAAAGGTAATATAATACAGAGTACAGTGTTGTGAACGTACATGCACATTTTTATTCCATAGTAAGGGCAATTCATACAATACATTTAAACTGAACTAAACATCTCCGAACTTTCTACCGCTAGTCTACTGTTCTTCCTGTACTTGATTGACAGATGTCTCGTCCAGTCAGCGGTGAGTAATCAATTCTCAAACCAATGGCGCCGTCTCAAACTATACCTACCTCTTCCGGTTTGTCTGATTTGTCGTTGTGTTTTCTGACTTATTTTGTTTTCGGATTTGTCGTTATGTTTTCTTACTTGTTATTTTGTTTTCGAATTTGTCGTTGTGTTTTCTGACTTGTTATAATGTTTTCGGAATTGTTGTTGTGTTTTCTGAATTGTTATTTTGTTTTTTAGATTTGCATTTGCGTTTGTAATTTGTTATTTTGTTTTCAGAATTGTGATTTGTTTTGCACTTCTCGGCCACCATAGTTGTCAGACAATAAAATACATTTTAATCCAACTGCTAGAAAATAATACGAGCCAAAACTTTTGAGCACTGGCAACATACGGTATTTAAATATGTTTGAGCGGCCCAATATTACAACATTAGCTTCCATTACCCTTCAAATTGCGCAAATTGCGAATTGAAAATACGCCTAATGGAAACACGTCAAATTTCGCAAACAAGGCACGTTCCAGAAGCAGCTCTCCGCGTTACTTCACAAAAGAGTCTGGTGTGGTTCGAGTGAAATATGAACGCAACACGGACCAAATACTTCTAAACGAACCAAAAACAGGAAGTAATGACAAGATGCGACGCTATGCAACATGATTTGACGACGCGGAATGAGCAGTGTATCCAAAACAAAATGAGCAGAGGGCAAACGTGGAGCAACGAGGAGGTAAAGTGCCTTTTATGAGCTCTTCTTTAAGTTTGCAGAAAATAAATTGAGTTTGAAAATAAAATACGTACACGCAACAATAGGGTTGGGCCAGTAGACGATGCCATTGTCCATCGCCGATGGCTGATAGACATCGTGATGTTGAGCCGACATCGTGATCCCCCCATACCCCCCGCAATCCGCCGCATCCCAATATCGTGTTTGGAAAGAAAATGACGTGTACTACGGAACCCCTAAAGGGAATTAATACGAGATGGGAGGAAAATACATATTTCAATACTTTCTCTTGCAGTTATATCATTGGGTAGGCTAATTATACTAGGGATGCATCGATCCGATACTCAGGATCGGTATCGGCTCCGATACTGGCAATTTCTGCGGATCGGGTATCGGTCAGACGAGACTGATCCAAATCCGATATTGTGCATATACTATTCTGTGCTATTGTTGAGCCTCAAAGCACAAAAACATTATAAAGCACCATAAAGTCAAAGTCCAAGTGTCCTGAAGCCGTTCCATAGTTTAATGTGAGGTACAGATGAATATTTAAGTCATTAAATTAAAGTTCAAGTAAACGCTTCTCTCTGCTGCGTCTGTCTGTCATCCTCCATTCAGCATTCAAACTGTGTCACGTTCGGTTAAGACAGTCAAGACGATGAAACTCTCTCCAAGAGCGCACAGTAACTGAAATTTAAAACTGTTAAAAGAAAAGGCTCAATAAACTATCGCACAGATTTAATAAGCTACGCATCAATATCTCTTTCCTTTGTGCTTTGAACTTCTCTATCCGGAGCTGCACGCTGTGACTCCGTGTTGCTTCAAGCGCATCATTCTGCGCACGGGAAGCGCATAAATGCTTTGTGCCACTCTGTATTGGAGCTTTTCGTATTATAATGCTTTTGCGCAATGAAAGATTATTTACCACTAGCGCATGCTGATGACGTTTCATTCTTCTATAGTAAAGGCCAATTCACCCTGCACTAGTCTGTTGGAGTTTGTTGGGTCAGTGTGGTACCCCTGTCGGCGTTGGTTGGAGTTTGTTTTCACCCGACTGAACATGCCTCATTGGCGTTTGTTGGGTCGTGGAATGTCTGAACAGTGCGAACTCTGACGTAATCTGACGTTGTCGCGAACCGTTGCCATGACGATGCGCATACTTCACTTAAAGCGTGCTTCACCCACAGCCTCTTTCGTTTTATTTGCCATCTTTTCAGGCGAAGAATGACTCGCAAAGACATTAATAACAGTAAAATTTAGATTGTGGCTACAGGATCTTCCATTTCTTACCCAGTCAGACTTACACCATCTACACTGGTCGCGAGTGGCGCGGCGCGGCACAACGTGACAAAATACAATAGAGATTCTATTGATTATAATCAGTGATGCTGTCTACACTGGATGCGGCGTGATGCGACAACTGTCGCGCCCAGTGTAGACACGGTGTTACTTGACTCTCTGTGACTCGAAGTTTGTTGCTGTTTGTTGGGGCAGTGTGAACATGACAGTTATTTTTCATAAAATTCTAAATCCAACAGCCAACTTAAGCCAACTTGTTTGTTGGTGTTTGTTGGCGTTTGTCTGTGCGGTGTGAATTGGACTTAACGTGCGTCGTAGCCCTACTAGTCAATAGGTGTCATCATCGTACAGTCTACATATATGTCGTAGCCAAGTTTATTAGTTCCATGTCGCACAGTGTGACATGCAATGATCTTATAATTGCTAAAATCATGCAGTGTGTCTCGGGCTTAAGGACCAGCCTAAACCAGCTCAAACCAACAGAACTAAATGTAGTAGAACTATCAGACTGATAAAGCTACACAGACAGTTTTAATAAACCAACCATAGCTTACACTGTATTTTGAAGCACTGCAAATTAAGTTCTTACATGCTTTATGTTGTGAGATCTTCAGAATGACTAAATGTGAGCACAGTTGTTTCGGGAATATCCTGGCCTAAAGTTTGGACAACCTGACAGAGCTCCTCTGTGTGAGTGTTCGGAATCTGTGAGTGTCGGGAGAAGAGTGCCATGACAAGGCTTTCCAAACCTTGCTTCATTTATACACATTTTGCTTTTTTGTGGTTGGCCACTCACAAGCCATGACTGATGCCAAGACTATAGAGCAAAATGGCAGAGACAGCATTAAGGGTGGAAGAAAAGAAAGAGAGAAGCAGGGACTTTCAAACTGCATTAAAGACTGTCTTTGTGTCTTTGTTTTAGTTTCAAAGTAAAAAGGCAGCAGTTTGCGGTCATCAGTAAAATGGAAGCTATGAGTGGCCACGTCTCAGCGTCTATTCTTTGAGACTTTACTAATGAGCGAGACATTTAAAGAGAGCATTATGAGCTGCCAAATCCTGTTTTACACCCAAGAAAGAGATTTCAAACATGATTAGGGATCACACAAGGAAAAGAACCCGGCTTTTAAATGGTGTCAGACAGGCCACAGCATGATATTGTGGCAATATCTTCTAAACAGCCTCCATAAGGTGGACAGAGAGTAAGTCAAGTAAGGAGAGTGAGGAAAAATTGCTCTGATCAGCCAAGCTCAAGTATAAATCAAGAAAGACATTCGACTGGGATCACTGTAGGTAAACCAATTGTGGATAATATTCTCACAAGCAAGACTATCACATTACGGGTGGCCGATTTTTCAGATTTTATTGAATAATTTGAATGTAATGTTTTGCCACAAATATTCTTTTAAATCAAGGAATTGTGATTTTGAGGAAAAATACTAGCGAACATTACAATTATCCACGTTGACTATATGCCAATAATAAAAAAAAAAAACGATCCGACGGCATGACAGTGAACCTGATTAAGCATTCTATGAAGGACCATAACATTGAACTTATCTAAAATCCTAAGGGGATCTTCACACAGAATGTGTTTTTGCATTGAAAAAAATGAGACATGGCAGTGGAGTGGGAAAAAACACAAGGTTATGAGACAAAAGTTGAAATTATTTTAACTTGAGCATTGTATTTTTAGAACACCGTTTCATGTGCGCGACATGCAAAAGACAATCAAATGTCCAGCAAGTGCATGTTTACATAGAAAAAAATGGAAAAGCAGTGCAGTGAAATGCAATAACCTGTAAAGAACTACTACTGTATGTTTGATATGTCATGTTTGCATGATGGTGACAAGTTGAAAGGTTCTGTTATTTTCTTTGCTTTTAAACACATTTACAGTTAATAGTAGCCTACCGCTCTAAAACTGAATGTCTACATTTTGAAATATTTAGTATTTTTCTTATTTTATATTACTTCTGAACAGTTTTAAGACAAGTTTTAATACAATATTTGCCTGAATATTTCATGCATTTTTTCTGCAAAGATATTTTTAACAAGTGAATTTGTTTGACGTGTCGTGCACTGAATACAACTTTCTCTAACCAGACGGTTCTGCAAGTTTTTAATAAAGAGAATGATACTTGAATTATGTTGTTGTTACGCATTTAATTTGACTAGTTAAATGTAAAAAAATCTAAATCGTTACCCTGAAACATTAGACAAAAAATCAAGAATTATTTTTTTCCATATCACCCAGCCCTAGATCAAATAGACGAGAACATCAGCTGCAAAGACTTTATAAACTCTGAACCCTTTGGTTACGGTGAACAGTGTTTAGCAGACTATGAAAATGTCCTTTTATTGTTTTGTAGGGTTAAATGGCATAAAATGTGATACCAGGCTCATTATAGCAGTCAGCTCCTTCCTTTACCACATGCAAGCACTGTAAATAGATGCAGTGAGCAATAACATGCTAAAGCAACAGAACATAGTGTAACAGTGTTAATAATGCAGAGGAGTGGGTTAGGCCTACAGCCAATATAGACAGTCTCTCTGATATCGCCACCTGTTCTGTGATGGGAAGAAAAATAGAGACAGAAGTGAGTTTGTGGGCTGCAACTGACTGAATCGCTCTTTTCTAAATTTGTCCATAGAGATGTATACAGGCCAACAGAACAGAATGAGCACAAAAAAATAAATAAATAACATCTGATTTATGTCTACTATTGTTGTTTCAAAGGCTTCTATTTGCAATGTTTTTTTTGTTTGTTTGTTTTGTTTTTTGTTTTTTTGGCAATGGTTAAACACTGTAAACATGCAGAAACATGTTAGTTGTGTACATTAAATAATTCTTTTTTTTTTTACTATGCACTATGCATTAATGGTGAGATTTTCGTTTGAAAAAGGGCTGGACTGACAGGAAAAGGACCTGAGCTTTTTTTTTTTTGAAGCGCTCTATTGTTTCAACTTGCTATTGAAAACACACCACACCACTAATTTTATATCATTCCATAACTATGTCTAACTAAAATGCTGTCATCAATGTGAAGTCATGAATAATGTCACTAACATGCCATGGTTTTATATGCTCATCCATTTTTGATACCACTGCTTGAATTCTTTCATCAAAGCAATCTATTGTGATCCAGATGCTGCAAAACTACAGCGTCAAAGGCAAATAAATCAAGGGTAGACTAACCAAACCCAGAGTAAACATCACCCGTCCACATTCAATGTCTATTAGCCAATGAACAGTGAAGACAACACCTACATACTAGTATACAATAGCTCCCTTTACAATATTAAGATGCTACAATGCATAAATAGAAGACGGAGGCATGTGTAGTACGGACATCTATTCATGTCTTTCAAATGACCCAAGACAAGGCACCTACGCAGCAGACAGACAAGGGTCTCTATTTATGTACTACTCTATGACATTCTGAAACACATGTTGATTATGGTTGTGTCCCAAACCACATACCTTCTGCCCTAAATCAGATGCAATATTAGAATTATTCCATCTCAAATCATGGTACATTAAAAAAGTATGTCAAAGGCATCCAAATAATATATTATTTCTGGAAGGTTTACAAAGTGTGCATCTGTACTTGTCTTCTCAGCTAATACTGCCCACAACAAGCCCTTGTGTTAGACATGAAGAACAAGGGCATGTCTATATTGTCTGTTACTTTAAAGGCTTGAGCTTTGTAAAGTCTGGTGGATTCTGATTGGCTGTCAATGTTTTTATCGTTCGCCTGTGTTGTTATCGTTATATGTGTGGTGTAGAACAATTATTAAAACTTTATAGGTATAATTACAGTTATAGTTGTCATCCTTGGTGTAAAAGGCCCTACATGTTTACATAACTACATATTTACTGTATAGTGCACAGTAAAAGTATGTGAATTGGGATCCAGCCTAATACCCTGCTAGGTAAGTCCTGTGCCCATAAGGATGGTCACATTTAGTGTCTCCAGTCTCACAAAACTCCCATAAATGTCACATGAAGTCAGTATGAGATAAATCCAAAAGATTCTAGCATCCCTTAAACCCAGTTTCACTTCACTGTAAACTGCTACCAAAACCAAAGTGCTTTTCATTTTTACTGCTGATTTGACATAACCAGTTAACCACAAGTCCTGTTCTGCAAGTCTGGACAACATCTGTATCTCACAGGAACAACTGTGGTTTCAGTCCCCTTTAGTTAGACCCACCTTTAACTGAAGGCTTGCATTCTACTTCAAAACTCTGCAAACTGTGTCTTCAAAAGGAAACTTTTTAGTGGTAAGGTAAGATTTGACAAACAACAGATGTGCTTTGATTTTCTGAGCCAATGGCTGTATTCCAGCCTAACAGCTGATTAGACAGCAGACACGTGCAAAGAATTGCCAATTAGACGTGTGTAACACAGGTAGCGAGAGGCTATCACCCCATGAGTCCACTTAGGAGGGCTAACAGTGCCTTTTACTTTCAGACACCCATAAACTAGTTAGCGGGTGGCCTGAAACTTAATGTAAATGTGACTTACAGAGGATGGTAAGCTGAGACAACAAACATTGTTCGTGAAACCACAATTGTGACCCTGGACCACAAAACCAGTCATAAGGGTCAGTTTTACGAAATTGAGATGTATACATCATCTGAAAGCTGAATAAATAAGCTTTCCATTGATGTATGGTTTGTTAGGATAGGACAATATTTGGCCGAGATACAACTATTTGAATATCAGGAATCTGAGGGTGCAAAAAAATCAAAATACTGAGAAAATTGCCTTAAAGTTGTCTAAATGAAGTTCTTAGCAATGCATATTACTAATCAAAAATTAAGTTTTAATATATTTACGGTAGGAAATTTACAAAATATCTTAATGGAACATGATCTTTACTTAATATCCTAATGATTTTTGGCATAAAAGAAAAATTGATAATTTTGACCCATACAATGTATTTTTGGCTATTGCTACAAATATACCCCAGCGACTTAAGACTGGTTTTGTGGTCCAGGGTCACAATTGTATGACCTGATTTCACAGTATTCAAAGTTCTACTCAAATATGCCAAAATGCGGCCACATTTTTTTTCATCGGAGTAAGATCATGGATTTAAACACATTAATAATTGATTTACTATTTAGTAATTTAAAGTATTAAAGCAGTCGAAATGCACAACCCTAGTACATGTCAAAACTGAATTCAGACAATAACATTTAAAACACTGTTTAAAACTGTTTTTTTGTGATGACATTCAAAGTGCTTTCATGATGCCTTTAATGGCCTGTATCATCTCAGTGATTAACCTCTGCTCCAGATGCACAAATGCACACACACAGAGGATTAGTTGTGTGTGTCCACGTCAGTGAAGCAACAGCTGTAGAGCACATGGGAGCAATAAATTTGTGTTGGCCCTTAAACTGCCAAGTCATAAGCTTTGAATTACAAAGCAGGACAGGAAGTTATCATTTCCCTCCAAATCTTCTCCTGTGCTGTGGGATAGCTATCCCACAATCCCCTCTAGCATGATCTAGCATGGGCTTATAGACACATATAGATACAGGGATAAAAACTCATTGATAAATAATACATAAATTACTGTTGTAAAATGTCTGATGAAGATGAGAAATGTGTGCTATAAAGATGACGCACTTCATCCTGAAGCAGAGCGGCTCTGATAATAGCCATAGCACTTTTATCACTGCTGTTTTGTTTACACCACAATCAAGCTTGCAGTCTTAATAATTTCTGGTTTTGATCTTGATTTGATTCAATATAGATTCCTCTGAATATTATGTCAGGTACAGTACATGCAATTTTACCCATGGAAAAAAATTCTCTTTCAAATAAAACTTTAAACTATGTCGGGACGCACGATATTGGATTTTTGCAGATATCTGATATGCCGATATTTTTCATCTAATTTTGGCCGATACCGATGCCTACCGATGCCGATACCGATTAGGGCTGGGACGATACATCGATTCTGGATCGATTCTGAGATTTTCAGAATGCATCGCGAGTCCTCAGGAATCGATTCTGAGCCTAGATTTTAACAGCAGATGGTGCTCTAATCTAGTTTTTATCCGCACACTCAAATGCTCATGAAGAAGAATGCTGAAGATCGCTTGTGCGTTCGGCTGAGTCTGTAATTTCACCTCAGCTCTGAATGCTTTTATGACGCGAGATTAATGTAAACAGCCCACTGTGAACACCCTTGTAATTCACTTCAACCTTTTCTAATTTTATGAATGATTATTTTAGGTTCAAGTGTGTGTAAGGATTTGGAAACAAGCAGAGTACGGCTGTTTCTAAAGCATGCAGCGCCATCTGCTGTTCAAAACTAAGCTCAGAATCGATTCCAGAGGAATTGCGATGCATTCGGAAAATATCACAATCAATGCTGAATCATTTCTCGATTCGCGATGCATCGATGTATTGTCCCAGCCCTAATACCGATATATTTTCTTTTGTTTGGAAACAGCACCAAGTCTCTCCTGTGCAGAAATTATAAGCAAAATATTTTTAATTTTGGTTAGCTTTTAACAAGAACTTATTAGAATTAAATAAAAAATAATGAAGGTTTTTTGACAGTATATTGAAGCTTTGAAAATAATTATAAAGAAACTATATCAATCGCTGCATTTTTTTCCCCCCAGAAAGATGCAGTGGTAACCCTAACATTTTATTTTAAGATTTAACATTTGTAGGTGGTCTAAAACAAAAGAGTTGTAAAAATTCTGAAAACCTTTTAGAGCTCATGATTTGTTTAAAAAATAAAACGTATTACACATTAATGAATAAATCAGTATATTTAAAATTATTTAATTTACAAGTGTCATGTTTGTGATTTTTTATTTTTTTTCATTTAAGCTACAGCTTCTGACCATTAAATCAAAACATACTCATTATTTTATGACATCAATCACTGCTTTATTTAATCAGAAACAGTCTAAATGTTATTTGTGTAGGTTATTTTACTTTTAATTTAATTAGAAGTAGGCCAACAGCGCCCCCTACAGATTAAATCTCCTTACCGAACGGGCGTTAGGCCCCGGGGAAGGCTGCCGCTGCACGTGCTATTACTGTTTATACACCGAACATGTCATTCTGTATGTGCTTTCACAGATTAAGTGCAGCGATCCAAAACAGTCAATCTAATCGTCATTCAGACAAAACTTTTCTTCAAGAATGAGCCACACTGCTGACGTGATCTAATCACTAGCACACCCTGAGCACATGTGAGTTAACCCATTCCTCTTATCGGCAAGACATATCAGCATAAATTTTAATATCAGGCCGATGCCGATATTTACATTTAAAGCCCTTATCGGCCGATTCCGATATCAGGCCGATAATATCGTGCATCGCTAAAACTATGCAGTAAACCCTGTACATTACAATAATATTAAATCCAAACTATTGAATTCAACTGCTATTTTATTATTTATAATATTATGTAAGATATATTAACACTGATTTGTATTCAAATGTTCAAATAGAACATAAGGCATGATATAATTATATTTCTACTTCTATTAGCTTTTCGAATATAAACATTTAAACAGTGGCTGTCACAAAAACTTTTCATGACAGATTTATTCAAACATACATTAAATAATGAAGACATGACTAACAGGTAAAAAATTATAATGAATATAAAATATAGTGCATATATTTAGCAAAAAAAGAGGGTTTTTTCAAGTTGATTACTGAGTGAGCTTTCTTGAAGTAAATGCAACATTACATGACATTGTTTACAAGCTGTTTTACTGGCGTTTTTCCGTGCTTGAAACACTGAGTGATTACATGAGACATGATACATTTCAGTAAGCTGTACTGTATCTTTCAAAATACCTTCTGATGTTCATTCATATTTACTTTGTGCTATAAGTAAAGAGGAAGTGCTGATAGGTTAATCTCTGATCACCCAACAGCACAGACTAAAAGAATTGATGTTGGTTTATCAAAATCGATTAAAATCGAGAAATTAATATTGTCAACCCAGGCTAGCCAACACATTTGTGTGGAAATTTCTTTGCAGAAATGATTAAAATTGTGTGCAATACACACACTGAATTTCAGGCCCAGGAAGCTCAGAATAATGAAGGGACAAAGGTTTATTAATAAAACATTCAGCTGAATATCCCAAACAAGTCACAAGACAAAAAGGGGATAATAGTCTCTCTTGTCATCACTCAGAAAAGGACAGAGTATGCTCAAGGGTAATACTACCAACATTTCCTTATTATAGTGTCATATAAAACATTACTTCTTAACAAAAAAAATTTCTATTCAGTGAAAAATACATTCATCCCTGAGAGATAATTGATATATGAAAATATATTCAAAAAGGATGAGAACATAAATAAGAGAAGGGATAAAAAGAGATGAACTATGTCAAACTGCTCATGCAGCATTCACAGCAGAGTTCATCTTTTTCAGAGATCTGCAGTCCCTATGGAGCACAGCTTCCTGTATGTGTGGTGTCAAAGCACTGGATTGAGTAAACACTCCACAGTACACACTAGGGATTCTTACTTCTGAAACACTAACCTCACCTGACCTAGACGCACACTAAATTCAGGAGGATTCACAGGCATAATATATGGACACTTAATCACTTATAGTGTATGCAATACCAAATAAATAATATCCTTAGTATATATATATATATATATATATATATATATATATATGAGGCTTCATGTCCTGCAGAGTTTAGTTCCAACCAGCCCCAACTTGCCTGGAGGGTTCTAGTAATACAGAAGATCTTGATTAGCTGGTTCAGGTGTGTTTAATTATGATTGGAGTTACGCTCTACAGGATAGTGGCCCTCCAGGAGCAGGATTTGACACCCATGGTCTATCATCATTTGCTTGCAGATGCCACTTGGTTTGATATTTTCTGTCTATTGCAAAAAGTGCTCTTGGGGCCACTTTATTAAATGCCCTATTTGTTTATTTACTATGTGCTACAAAATGTTCTACATTATTTCTAGGAGACTACAGCAATATAATACAAATCTTCATGAACGACAACTATCACTGAACATAGAAAGAGAACTACTATGGATATAACATTAAAAAGGATTCTTTAAAAGACACTTTTGGGGGTGTTATTTAATACAGCAATCAACTATTTCACTCTGGGAACATAAACAACACAAATAACAAATAAGCCTACTAACTCATTGGAAATGAAAACAGGCCAAACACAGTTATCCCAGATTGTCATTGTAGGGTTATGCTTTTTCTACCTAGGATATAAACGACTCCATATTAGCTGTATTTACTATTATTACTATTGCCATGTATTTCTCATCTGCTTACATAGGTTATAGGCTAACACTTTCATGCTTTAACTTTAATGCCCTTAAACACAAAAGCAGCAATAATATAATTGTATGCAGAGTTTAAAATAAAAGCACTGTTGTCCTCAAGTGACAAGAACTTCAAAACTCAAGACTGGCTGTATGAAATTAGCTGTGCCATTTCACTATCCGATGTGGCGACAGCATTCCACGCAGTTACCCAGGCTGACTGAGATTTACACAGCAAGTATGCAGTCCATTTCCTCCACACATTCCTGTCGTCTGAATGTAGACCCGCCAAATACATTTCTAACTGCACTTCCAGATATTCGGCTTTGGGAAAAATCAGTCTGTTCATCTAAAAGCTACACTGAAGTTTCCTTAAGTCAAAATGCAACAGGCTTCATTGAACTACAATACAGTCCATCATTATCCCAATCACCATCCTCAAACATGTTCACAAAATAAATTCACTAATAGGGTCAGTTACCTTTAATCCCAAACTCCTCTGTAGTGTGGAAAGAAGCCGGCAAAATGAATAAGCTGAAAACACACCTCCATCTGCCAACTCAGAACACAGAAGAGGCTGGTGCTACAATCATTGTCAGTGACAGACAAAGGGTGTGTACTTGCGTGCTTGAAAAAATGCAAACCATGCATAGCAAAGTATCAGTGAAAGCATCAGCGGTGTTCACGTCATGATCACCACGTGGGAAGTGAAGTCTATCAAAATGTTTGAAAGTAAGAAATCATAATTTGGAAGAGACAATTCAAATACCTTTGGATGAACGTCTAAGGTTTCACACATCCAGAGACAAAGGTAAAGTGGAGCATGTCCTTTCGCCCTGCTGTCTTTATGTCTGCAATTAGAGTCACAGCCCTCAGTCCTCCCGGGTACTGCTAAACTAATCCACCCACAAACCAAACATCAGCCACAGAACAAGAGAGAGGGGAAAAATACGATCAGAGGAGGAGGCCTGGATGACTGTCTGTAAACAGGTCATGCATTAAGTGAGTTTCTTGCTCCAAATTCAAAACAGGCTTCCCTGGTTTTCACAGAAGTCTAACAGTGTGCTCTAACCAGGTGTGACGCTGATAAAGATTCCAGCGGCAAGTAATTTTGACAATGGGGTGTGACGTGACACAGTCGATCACAGAACACAGCTAATCAGATCAGCTCTCTCTGTTTGTGTGCTCTCACAATGCGCTGGGATAGCAAGACAAACTTATTATAAATTATATTGCCTAACACAGCAAACATGTATATTGAGTAAGCATGCTCTTCAGACCTGGCAAGTTAATCTATGGTTGATTTGTTTAACTTCAGGAATACTGTTTAGTCATATCTCTTGAGGAAAGCCCTGATGTCATTAACAGGTATTGGTGACACGTGTTGCATGCAGTTTCCCTGACAACTAAGCATGACTGATGTTGCCAAGCATTAATCAGCAGTGACAGATAACATGTGTGTGTAGATGCAAATGACTAGTATATTTACACATCATTCCTTACACCACACACTAGCTGTGTTCCAAAATCTAATGAGACAACATTTTCAGGCCTCATCTGATGCAAAGCTTCTTCCAAAAGATCTGCATTTAAATTACACTGCCTACTAAAGAAGGTAATCCTTGAATATTGAAGAATCTCTCATCATAAACAACAAATTGCAGATGTTCGTGCGATCTAAGTATAAGAGATTTATTAATCATATAGTGTAGGCGGCTTCACTGATTATAATTGGAGTCAGTGATGATGTTCTTTGATAATGTAAATGTTTTTTGCTGTTTGAATAACTGAGGAAATGTAAGCATTGGTAACTTACTATGTTTTTATTAAATTGTTATCATGTTAAATACAAATTCAGTCATAATAAAAATATTTTACGACATGACATCTATAAAGGTATAATGTGTAAATTACACTAACATTAGGCTGCTTTTAGCCTTACCCTGGAGTTGGTACACTCTCCGGCTATGAAATTAAATAAGTAAATAATTAAATAAATTAGCACAATAATATCGTGTATCTGCGATCTCACAGGCTGACGATAGGACGATATCACTATGGACCATATCGCCCAACACTCATCAATATACTGCATCATTATTACAATATTGTTATGTGTCTATTTTACACAACCAGTTCCATTTTTTA
The DNA here is from genome assembly GCA_021397915.2 of Tor tambroides. Lineage (NCBI taxonomy): Eukaryota > Metazoa > Chordata > Actinopteri > Cypriniformes > Cyprinidae > Tor > Tor tambroides. The sequence goes on from JAFVLL020030992.1 coordinate 14,584, forward strand.
AAACATAAATGCAACCAAAATATAACATGAACATATATTTGAACTTGTAAATCTTGTTGTGTACACCCACAAAAAAGCATTTTAGTTTTTTTTCAAATAATATAGATAATGAAAAAAAACTCATCTAAAAAATGTGTGTCGATTGAGTGTGTCTGTGCAGCGATTATTTTTTTCAATTAATTGTGCCGCCCTAGTAATATGGCAGATAATAAGTTTTGAAACAGACATAATGACAGATTATCTCTTAAATTGGCTTCATCCTTTTTTTAGTATCATTGGTTGACTCATTGGTTGTATCACTGGGGTTACTCCACCTTCCTTTGCATTCAGGTGAGATTCACATTAATGAATCATCTCAAGGCAAACTTCCATCACCACTCTTTTTAGGCTCAGAATTGACAGCAGAAAAATGCCAAGCATCCCATTTACTAAAATAACTCCACTGAATCAGTTCTCTTCTAATAGTCCCATTGATTAGAGCAGGGCGTGGAAATAATGTGGTCTTGTGGTGGGATGTGTGATGCTGAGCTGCTGTGTAAGCAACATCCCTTCTGTAATTAGGCTTTACTTTACACACACTCACAAAAGCACACTGGCTAAGAACTAATGGTGCACTGATCACTTTTTAGAGCAGAACCAAATCATACATTCAGATTTTCTCATTATTATTTACCCTAGTGCCTAGGCCTAAATGTTTTAAATCATGAAGATTTAAAATTCCCTCTACAGATTTTCAACGACATGATGGTGAGTAAATATGACAATTTTCATTTCGGGTGAACTAAGTCAAGCCACTAATCCTGTCTTCTCATCTATCACAGACACAGTCACACACACACACACACACACATACATACACACACACACACTGCTACAGCCTTTGAGAACCATCCACTCCTGAATGTCTCATATGGCTGGAAGTGAAAGCTTCAGCATAGGTTCTACCAGAAAGACTCAAATGCCATGTCATTCAGTCTGACCTTACTATCTCATTTGCTGAACATCCCCACCACCACCACCAGGTTGGCCCCTTCCACAGTCAGGGCTTCGCTTCGCTCTGCCTTCATCTTCAGGCAGGATCTGCCAGCCTACAACAAGATGTGGACCATGGACAGAGCCTACGCCAAAGGACTTTATGAAAGGACTGTAGCTGGACTTATATTTGTCTGATCATTTGTCTCTACAATAATATACAGTTGAGGTCAAAAGTTTACATCCCCCTTTCAGAATCATTAAAAATATTATTTGACCAAAATAAGAGGGATCATACAAAATGCATGTTATTGTTTATTTAGTACTGACCTGAATAAGATATTTCACATAAAAGATGTTTACATATAGTCCACAAGAGAAAATAATAGTTGAATTTATAAAAATGACCCGGTTCAAAAGTTTACATCCCCTTGATTCTTAATACTGTGTTGTTACCTGAATGATCCACAGTGTTTTTTTTGTTTGTTGTTCATGAGTCCCTTGTTTGTCCTGAACAATTAAACTGCCCACCATTCTTCAGAAAAATCCTTCAGGTCCCACAAATTTTTTCTTATCTTGCTTAAATGTCATATTTTTTCATTTAGTACTGCCCTTCAGAGGCTACAGAAGATAGTTACATGTTTCCTAGAAGACAAAATAAGTTCAATTTACCCTGATCTTCAAATTCAAAAAGTCCCCCAAGGCAGCTCTTAATGCATCGTGTTTCCTTCTGGAGCATCAGTGAGCGTTTGAACCTTCTGTAATAGTTGCATATGAGTCCCTCAGTTGTCCTCAGTTTGAAAAGATGGATCTCAAAATCATACAGTCATTGTTGGAAAGGGTTCAAATACACAAAAATGCTGGAAAACCAAAGAATTTGTGGGACCTGAAGGATTTTTCTGAAGAACAGCAGGCAGTTTAACTGTTCAGGACAAACAAGGGACTCATGAACAACTATCACTAAATAAAAAAAACACAGCTGTGGATCATTCCGGTAACAACACAGTATTAAGAATCAAGGGGATGTAAACTTTTGAACCAGGCCATTTTTATAAATTCAACTAATCTTGTGGACTATATGTAAACATCTTTTATGTGAAATATCTTATTCAGGTCAGTATTAAATAAACAATAACATGCATTTTTTATGATCCCTCTTATTTTGGTAAAATAATTAACATTTTTAATGAATCTGAGAAAGGGATGTAAAATTTTGACCTTAACTGTACGTACAGCGTTCATCTGCCTCCCGAGTCTTTCTGGTAACACTGACCTTCTTTTTCCAGAGGCCAAATACTATTTATAGTGACTTCATTTGATATCAATGTGCATGCTTTTGTTAGAGCAAAGAGGATGATGTGACTAGGAAGCTTGACTGTATAATGTCATTGCTTCCTTAAATGATCAAAGATAATTTACTTTATCCGAAGAACCAGTCAAGGCCCTTGTACCATATATGACTATTCAAAACACCTCAATTACACAAGGATTAACGGTTTAAAGCTGTCTTAACCGCTGGTATGACCTCACAAATTCCAGCATCTTACACAAACACTCTACTACATTTTAAAAAACAAAAGACATTTAACCCTTATCTTTTGAGACAGCAGGGTTTTATTCTGATCAGACTGCTGCAATATGGACTCATAGAAATGCAGAGAGCTCTATCTAGGACAGTGTGTTCTAGAGAGCTTAGCTGTCTATCCCAGAGACACACTTGCTATTTCCTTTGATGGTTTACCCAGAAAAAATCTTCAGTGTGTAATTACCTACAAATAGCTAGACACTGGGTGATTTAGGGAAGTTTTACTTTGGCTGTTTTTAACTTTATTTTGGTTGGTGAAAGCAGAAGTATGAAAGTTTTCAAATAAAAAAATGACTGTTTTTTTTTTTTTCACTATCACTGCAATCACACTGGAGCACTGACTACGCCCAAGACTGATTGATTTACTATGAAGAAGCAATAGAGGTCTAAACATTTCCACTCTAAAAGGGCATCTGTAGTTCAGCTTAATTCTATGGTTGTATGCAAAGCTGTATTTAGCTGCTTTAATCGGACACACATTGACTCTAAAAAATACAGGCTTTTTAATGTTAAATTTTTGGCAATGTGCTAATATACAAAGACCAAAAGAGCACTCTCTTTATGTCACTGGTTATCATTAGATGTTTCATCTTGTTTCCACTGTGGGATAAAAAATACAGTGTTTCCCACACATAGACTTTACCTGGGCGGGCCACCCAAGTATATTTGGTGACATTTTTGTTTTTATTACTATATTATCTCTTTTATCTGCCCGAGATAATGAAACCATCCGCGATCTAGTAACTAGTGGAAAATCTCCCCTCGTCCTACGCGTTTCATGCTGCTCGTTCTGTGTGCTCAAGAACTGTCGACACTCCCACAATCTCCAGCGTTTCCCATACGTTGATTTATTTGTGGCGGGCCGCAACAATATCCACCGCCCACTGCCATCAGCTCCTGCATCTCACACACACGAGCGCGACTTTAGCACAATATTTAGCAACTTTCAGACCCTTTTGGCGGCTTTTTTCCCATAACAGGTACATACTGACAAACCTAGTGACTTTTTTGAAAAAACCTTAGCTATCGTTCAGTTGGAAGATGTCGCCAGTACTGCCCCGCGAGCGCGAGGTCTGACGCCCGGTGCAGTGTCGCCTCTCTCGGCGTCTGTTCTGAGCAGTGAGCTCAGCGGCAGAGAAGCAGCGCTTTCAGTTGGCCGTAACGCAGCAAAATCGTCAATAAATCATTTACAAAACAGCGTTTTCAAGCACCTGTTGCTTACTGACTGTTTGAACCTAAATATGAACATAATTCGTCTGTTAATATGCGCATAGTTTGTTACTCAGACGCGGGCAGTGCGCTGAATGAGACAAAACAGTAAAATAGCCAAAATCACCGTATATAGTCGCTTTGTAGTGTAAGTTAGATCTATATTGATTTAATTAGATGATGTCGTGATTATAAATCAGGATTTAAGGAGTATAGTGAGAGTGATTCCTGGTTAACATGAAGTATTAATGGGTCGTGTTTAGGGCTGCAACTAACGATTATTTTGATAATCGATTAGTTGGCCGATATTCTTTCGATTAATCGATTAATCGGATTTAAAAAAATATTGACAAAAAAAACACACACTATTCCACATTCTGCCCAATGTCCTTCAAACAAACGTGACAACTGAATGCTATGAAAACATACAGTGCTTAACAATTTATTAGACCACGTGTCATAATACAGAGAAAACATATTTTAGAAATTTGTCAAAAAATTGTTTAAATTTAAAAATGTTATTGTACATAATAACAAAAAATGGCCTCATAACAGCTTGCATTCTTGCTGGTATTGTTTATGTAATTTTTGAATGTAATTGGGTATCACAAAAAAAAAAAAATACTATGAAGTGCTCTGGTTTTCTTTCATAGATAACAGCAATAATGATATTATACCATTAAAAATAGCCTACTACTGTTACTAAAGAGCTTACACATATTGGAGTACTAACCAGTACAGAAAGCCGAAAAATGATTTTGGTTATCACCAATACTGTTAGTTTAGAGCAGCAGTGGCACAAACCTTACATAAACACATAGTTAAAAAACTTACATAAATTTGTTAAGCATTGTAAAAAATTGAATATAGTTTAAACCTCTATTAAAAATTAAAATAATAAAGACGAATAAAAACACAAACACAAACTCAGTGTTAACCAAAAGGTAAGAGTAATGTTCTGCAGGAACAACTTTGATCACAGTCACCTCATCATTTCTTTATCCTGTAAAAGGCGGTTATGGAGCGAGACGCTGTGACATGAGACGTTTATATTCAGACAGACAATTACACGCTGTTATCCCTTGAAAGTTCCTACTCTCATAAAATATTCACACTGCATGTTGACTTTTAAACCTTAAATTAACTTTCAACAACAGATATTTCAGCACAATGGATATTT
>JAFVLL020030995.1:0-27265 GCA_021397915.2 Tor tambroides
GACTTTTTTCCCCCTTTGTGAATAATGTCACAAATCCCTCTTATTTTTGACCCCCCCTTCTGTTTCACTTGTGAATACAGTTAATCACAGTACAAATGCAAAATGGGTTGCAAGCAGCAATTCATGTTGATTTCAAATAAAACACAATTGAGACCTTGATCTTTAATAGTAACATTTTCCTCCTGATTACAGTACAACATTGACATAAAAAACAAATTTGCAATTTCTTTGCTGAATAAAATACATTTGTTTTTAACTGCAAACAAATCCTTAAACGCATCTCATCACTCAGTGGTGCTGAGACAAATATCAAAGTAATAAAGGATTCTTAGATGGCAAACATTGTGATGAAGCAATTAAAAAAAATACCATTGCAATGAAGATAATTGTGTGGAGCACTGAGCTAATAACTGAAATGCAAATAAATTAGTATGTTATAAGAGACTAAAAGGAAAAGAACTAGAGCTAGACAACTCGGGTTGTCAGAGCTACAGAATTGAGACAGATCCGAGCGCAGGGTCACTGACCACAGGCTAGCCATTTAAAAGGGCAGACACAAACAGACCAGGTTATCAGGATAAAAAAGTTTGTGGTCGCTGTATGACAGGTAAGGTTGAGACGGTGACAGTTGAGAGGTGAACTTTCTTCTCAACTGTGAAGAATTTCCTGCAACTGGAGACATTTTCTGAGGCTAACTCTAGGAAGTCTGTTGTCCAGTTTAACCAAACGACAGATAAGATATTCACAAAGATACACTGCAAGAACAGGATGTAGCTCAGGAAAAAATAGTTAAAAGCTGTTATATAAGCATGATGCTACAGTATGGGTTACATGCTTTAGCACTCAAGTTATTGAATATACCCAGAGGAAAATGTTATTACATAGAAGTTGCTCTTTCATAACTTTGGAGATTTATGAAGATCTGAGTTCTGTTTCATTTGAATATCAACTCAAACATTTAAATTCTAAGAAGAAATAAAAATACAAATGAGACAATTGTTGACATATAGTAGGAGTGCAGAGCTATAAAATTAAATTTGTAGGGGTGGTTCATGATCTAAATAAGATTTTCATTTACAATAATCAATACTAAATGTCATACACACATTCAAGCTTCGACAATATTCTGCTTCACTGCTTTTTATGACCAGATCATTGAATTAATACATTGCAGAACAGCTGCAATCGGATCAGTCTGATTCATGAATATGTGAGGAACGATATGTTTTTATGAAATGTGGTGGAGTAAAATGTATGATATTATGCTTTAGAATGAAGTAAAAGAGGTTTATGGGAACTCTGACTTTTGTATCTTGATAAATAAGTTAAATACATTTTGTCACACTTTTTGAAAGCTCTCTTGACTTTAATCAAAAGAAAACAAAATTTTCTCCAGTCACTCTCGAAGTTATCTCATTGCTGTCTTGGAGAAGGAATTGAGATTTAAAAGAGATCCCAACCGTGATTTTTCTTTCCGTCGTGTACGATTGCTCTTCCTCATGTGCTCTCATTGCTGTCTAGATATTAAAGAGATCTCATTTATTTTCCCCCCTTTTCTACTGTACAGAAATGATTGCTCGTCTCCATTTGCTCACCACTTTATCTCATCGCTGTCTTCGCGTTTAAAAATGAAGGTTCCAAAATTTTGTGGAAATGGTTCTCCTAGTGATGTTCATAGAAGATCCATTTTTGGTTCCTTAAAGAACCTTTCAGTGAACAGTTCTGAAAAGAACCTTTTTTTTCTTTATGTGAAGGACATTTTAATAATCGAAACAAAGAACCTCTTTCCACTACAAAGAAGCTTTTGTTCAATGGAAAGATTCAGTGATAGAAGATCTTCATGGAACCATCAATGCTAATAAAGAAACTTTGTTTTTAAGAGCGGAAGAGAGGCAGTTGCGATATTAAAGACACATTCATTTTGATTTTTTTCTTTCCTGTAATTACTCTTGACCATTTACTCTCCATTTCATCCACTGTCTAGGAGAAACAACTGAGACATTTCTTCTTTCCTACAGCTGTAATTGCTCTTTTTGTTCCCTATAAAGTTGCCTTTGTTCTGTCATTTTGGTTCACACATGTATTAGTTAATAACTGTCATCACGCTGTATTTTCATAGCTGTCGGTGTAGTAATTAGTGTTACTTTAATCTCATTTTAATGTGCTCATAACCTTTTCCAAGAATATGTTCTCAGATTACCGCTGAGGTATGTGCTATGGTAATATTGTGCTATGCATACCACGTTCTAATAAAGCAGAATCATAGATGAATTGCACAAGTGAGGCAAGTGGCAGAACGCAAACAGAGCCGCATGTTAGCGAGACGAGACAGGAGGTTGAGGTAAGGTGACTGGCGCTCTTGCACTTTGGGCCGGCAGTGACGGCTGGTGCCGTGGCCTCCTGTTGCATCAGTGAAATAAGCAGTGACAAGCTCGCTTCCCTCATACGATAAATTACCACACACCCCCACCACTCACACATACACGCACACACATAAATTGGGCTCACTTCAAATCGCATGTAATTTCCTGCTAGCGTGTAGGCTCCCCGTGTGACTTCTTATTTGCTTGAGCCTGGTGAGAAAATTGAGATGCAGTAGTGAGTGAAGGACACTAGGGAACGTGCTCATTGGAAAGACTTCATAATTAACACAGTGACGCTCGATGGCAGACCTCCTCCCTCAACGTCAACACAGGTGAACAAGTGTGTTTATGACTAGGTGAGCTTCTCAAGAGAGCCAGTGGTGACCCTAGAGGATATAGGATAATCCACTCCACTGCGATTTACATCCATAAACAAGTGAAAACATGCCTAGGTCACATTTAGAACATTACTTTTTTAAAAAAAAAATTATTGATCACTCACATTATTACATTACAAAAACTAATAGTACTTTTTCCATTGTATTTTAAAATAAATACAATAAATGCAATGATATTGTATTAAATATAAATTAAACCATGGTTTCTGAATTATTTCAATTTATTGGTAATGTGAGTTGGTGAATGTGTTTGATTGTCATGAAAACATTTCTCTTCCAAATTATCCTTGTTGTAATGCAAAAATCCCATTTTCATCACTGCAAAGGATGAATATTTTAATTTAATGGATGCATATTTTAATGTAGTGGGTACATTTTTTAATTATAATGTCATTCCTCGAATATAGCACATTTGTATGTATTTTTTTAGAATAATATTTATATTTGTGATTGTTTAAAAACAGGATAAATTATTACCAAACCATTTAAATTGTGTACAATTTACTAAAAAAAAAAAAGAAAAAAGAAAAAAAAGAAAATCGCTCTAAGAAAGGGCCAATGTGTTAATATGAACAATTTTTTTTTGTGTTTTAAAATGTGTTTTATCCTTTTTTTTTTTTTTTTTTTAAATAACACATTACATTGCATTTCGTCTTAAGGTTGAAGAAAATGTCTATAAACTTAAACAGTGATGTCCTGGCAGAGAATTACCAGTACTTTTTCTGTTGTTCTATTTTTTTTTTTTTTTTTAGTTTTTATTACAGTCTATATCATTTTATTGTTCACATTACATTAATGAAAATGAGATTTTGCAGTACAGTGGGAATTGCGGCGAGGTAATATGCTTATTTGTCATGAAAATGGCTTCAATGTAATATTTTTCTGGTTTGGTGGAAATATATTCTAAATATTTTCATGACCGATTTTGCAAAATTCGCCCACATTGTATCTATTATTAGTTTTAGTGACAGTGTTTGCTGATGTCTGATTTCCTCCTGTAGTATGTCCATTATAAAAATAAGCAAGCTGGTACCATGGTACAAATATGATCAGATGGTATTACCATGATGCTTCACATACCATGGCATTTCCATGGTACTGCAATGTACTTGAGAGAACACAGTGGCATTAACTTGGTTTTGTGAGATTCACCCATTCTGTCTTGATTCTCCTCAGACGCTCATTTGCATTCCCTTTAAGCACTCTGTTCTTTTTTTTTTGTATTCCTGTTCCTTCTCTCTGCTCGTTCTAATGTCTTTCTTCCCCCCTCCTGTCTCTTCTGCGCGGTTTGAGATGAGTTCGCGTTCGCTCTTGGCTGCACCTCTCTCTCAGAGCCAGTAATCAAACGCATTCTGCCTGATACATGGCCCATTACAACCACTCTCATGTTCCATTTGCCCACCGCTCGCACAATGGTGTCATTAGGATGGCGAAAAACTAGCGCCGCTACTGTAGCCGCACACAGTGCTTAACACAGTCAGCACAACGAATGAAGGATGTGCCAGAATTATTGGCACTGAGAATAAACCCATGCTCATCTTAATCGGCCAGCGTACGTTTGTGTCAGTACGAGCTACACTTTTAGCATAGTTAGCGTAGTGAATGAGACATGAGAAAACGAAGCGCATTACTGTTTGTTAGGCAGAAATGATTCGTGATTTTGTTTGTGTGAAGATTCAGATTTGTTAATTTAGCTGAGGAAGAATGTATGTGCGGTTTGGATGCGTGATGTTGTATCAGTGTTGTGGATTGAAGTTTTTCTGTCATCTCAGAATCAAAGAAAAAGAAAACAAGGGCAGAATCTAAAATGAAGCATGCTGCAAATATTTTGTTCTTCCTGATTGAGCTAATCAACCATACAAAAATGAGTTTACCCTTATGAAAATCAACCATGGTTTAATATAGATAACACCAAAAAACAAAAACATGGCTACTATAGTTAAACTATGCTGTACTAGCCATAGTTCAACCATGTACTTGTAGTAAAACTGTGGTTATACAAATGGTAATCAATACCCCAAAAAACATGGTTACTAGGTGATTAATTTTCATAAGGGTAGATTTCTTTCCTGTGTTTGTGTATTTAATTTTGAAACAGGAAGTGTGGGCAGGGCATATTAAAGGCCTTTGCTATTGCTACTTGCTAATGCTGTGTAGTATTTGGAGTAGATGTGCTCTAGACAGTATTTTATTAGGCAAACATTGAGATAAACCTGACAGTGCAGTGCAAGTCATCAGTATTTTTTGGTAAGTTGTCCCTGGATAAGTATTTTTTAAAAAGTTTCTTTCTTTATTTCCAAAAAGTAGTTCTTTGGAACTACTCTACAATATACATGACCTCAAAGCCGCAAACAAACTCACAGACGTTTAATTCTGAGATCATTTGGAGATCATTGTTAAATCTAAACCTTACGTTTTTAAACTTAACTTTAGACCTAGCCATTATCCGTAACAGCTTGGCTCGGGAGCTGTCACATTCACTTGCTAAATGGTGGCAAAGTGCAAAATATCTTCAGCAATTAATCTGAAATGCACAGATCAGTGGGCAGCGAGAGCCGCTTAAGAGTAAACCTCTCAGCCTGTTTACTTCACTGACTGAGCTGAGATGGGGAATGCAAGGAAACACTTTAAACATGTTCACTTAAACAGTGTGAAGTTCGTAACACTGTAGCTTTATACGCAATGCTTTGTGTGTCCTCTGTGGATGCATGCATCAACGTTTTTTAAAGTGGTCATAACATAAGACATAAGTGTTTTAACATTTTTCTTGATCTTGTAAAAGATTGCTGTAACTTTCAGAACTCAAAACTCTCTCCTCAGTCTGCTGGTTTCATTTATTGATGCCAAACCTCAGAAGTGACCCGTTCTCTCATAACATAAGAAACTCCAAACTCAATTGCCTACATTTATTTGTCAGCTGCTCTTATTCTGTGTTTGAAATTTTGACCTGACAAGTCAGGATTAATTCTAAGTGGAAAATGGTCATAAAAATTCAATTATGCCCGCTTTCGGTTCATAGAAACTTTAAATAGGCATGGGAAAATGCAAGAGAAAAAAATAAATGAAGAAAATGTGTATTGTACAAGATCCCTTTCCATTTCGGTTTACACTGAAATTCAACCTTAATTGATCTAAGATTCTGTATTAATAATTTAAACAGATTATTAATAGATATTATTTATTCCATCTTAAATATCCAATAAAAGCGTTATTTGAAATCTGCAAATTCAAATAATGTTTTCCTTCTTTTTTGATTAAATCTGGCAAAATTGAGCAGCACATAGTATTGCACATTAAGTACCTCATAAGGGAAAAAGAAATAGACTTTAGGTATGGTAAATAATGTAAATGTTGGAGTTTTTATTCATTTGTGGATCTGCTTCAGGCAAACTGGTGTTTCTTTTAATTCTGACAATGTAGTCTTCAAGACATTACAGAGTTTTTGTATAACTCTTCATAAATTATGTAAATGATCCATTTTTCTTGAAAAATATAAACAGAGATAGCATCATATAGACTCAGGCTTAATGCAAACAGTATTGTCTTAGAAAATGTTCCACTTTCTGAAAAGGACATACAGTATGAAAGTATGTTCATTTATCTTCTTTAATTGTACAATAGATAGGATTATTCTCCCATAATGGATAGGAATAAGGCGACTTACACTAAACTTATTGTTGCATTTTTAATTAATCATATAATTTATAACAGAAATTTTCGGCAACGTCCCTATAGGAATAATGTGGTAAGGACAAGTGGAACAACATTTACACACCATTATAACAATTACAGACTACATACCATCAGAATTACAAATTACATATATTTGCAGTGCTCCAAATGTTTAGAAATGTGCAAATTATAATGATGTTTATGATGTTGCTTAATTTTATTTTTATGCTTTTTTCAAAGAATTTTAATGACTTAAAGGGATAGTTCACCCAAAAATGAAAATTCTGTCATTAACCACTCACTCTCATGTCATTCCGTTCCAAACCCGTAAGACCTTCGTTCATCTTTGGAGCACAAAGGACAAAGCAAGGACAACAGTAAAACAGTCCATGTGACATCAGGGGTTCAACCGTAATTTTATGAAGCTACGAGAATACTTTTTTGTGCGCAAAGAAAACAATAATAACATAATTTATTCAGCAGTTATTCTCCCCGAGTTACCATCTTCCACCTTTTTGGAGAGTACCCCAGAATGTAATCAATGTAATCAACATTGTTTAAGTTCAGTAGACAGCGCACACATGAAAAAAAAGTATTCTCGTAGCTTCGTAAAATTACGGTTGAACCCCGTTTTACAGTTGTCCTTGCTACGTTTCTGTACGTTGATCGTGGTAATATCATTGCTGTCTATGGGAGGGTCAGAGAGCTCTCAGATTCCATCAAAAATATCTTCATTTGTGTTCCGAAGATGAACGAAGGCCTTACGGGTTTGGAACAACATGAGGGTAAGTAATTAATGACAGAATTTTCATTTTTGGGTGAACTATCTTTTTAATGGTGAACATATATATTAAGCCTTTTAAAAAATTAAGTGTTTAAAAAAGACTATAGTGTGTCTTTTTTTTCTTTTCTTTTCTTTTAAAAAGTCTTTTTTAAAGACTTAATGGCCTTTCATTGGCAGACACAACTCTGTTATTTGTAGTGGCCAAAACATCTTTATCAGTGTATCCCTAGTTGGTTGTTTTGTTCTGATCTTCTTCACCATCGGCTGCATGTGTAACACTGCAGCAAACTGATCTGTGCATCTCTATTAATTTCATCATGCTTTTGAGCATTTTGCTTCCCAAACACCTTATAACCAAATAAACAACCAGCGTGACTACGAGGAACGTTTAAGAGTTATTTTTCCGTGCAGATGCGATAGACTCGCACAATAAACTGCACAATAACATGTAATATTAATCTCTCTTGCTCTCTTTCAGCTCACGTACCAATGATTATCCCTCCGTCCACCATTATCCTCTATTGGCACGTGCACCTAAGGTTGCCGACCCCTACTTAAAACTGTTGCTGTTCCCGCGGGACGGGTCTGATGCTTTCAGAAGTGCAATTTATTGTGGATTATGCAGAGGAATTATTGAGCCCCACTCCATAAAGGCAAGCTTAGTGACAAATGAGACACTGTCGGCTGGAGTGCCAATGTAAATTGCACCTCCAAACAGGGCAGGGGACCGCGATGCTCGCTTATGGGAGAATTAGAGTAATATGTCTCCAGAAGCTTTGTGTCAGGCTGAGCGTAGGAAACAGGGAGTATTATTACTTAAGGGAGTATTTGTATATGTGCAAAGACACCGGCGAGCCACTTCCTGTCTGTAAGATGCACCGTGGAGGAAATGCTTTATTACTGTTGATGTAAATGGGAGTACGACGAACCGCAGTGTCAGAGTAGATTTATAGATCAATTATGGAGATCAGGAGCTAATTCGAGGCAACGCACCAGTCCACCATACCAGTCTGCTGAGCTTTAACTGAATCACCTTGCGCATTAGACAGGATGAATACATTGGACACAGATAAAGCCCTCTGTCAAATTCGGTGGAAAGATTGAGGCTAACGCACCCTCATTATTCAGTAATCCGATTCATAGGCGTCTGCTAATGAGGGATTTTTGACATGCATAACGACATCAACCTGAGCGGCCCGAATTGTCCTTTTACCAAATTTGCATCTCATTAAATTGAATTTACCGGTGACTGTCATAATTTTGTCTGGTAAAACAGGAGTTTGATGGTAAAGGGCATGGAACGATATGGAGACTTACGGGGGATGGAGGTGTGCGGGAGACAATTGTAATGATATTTCATGGCATGTCTTCGGATTTTAAAAAGGAAGAATGTGGCGATTATCTCCATTTGAGAGGTGATTACTTTAAAGGGGTCAAGAGGCTAATAAATGAATTACATCTCTGGAAGCTCAGTTCCCAGCCATGCACTAATGTCTCGGACGACTAATTGTAGGAATTTAATCTAGCGTTCCTGACCAGTCCGAGTGAACGATCCGGCTCTCTTCTCTCACTAAGAGATGAAGCTGCTATCATTATTCTTGCATTGTGCTTGCCTGAAAGCTGAATGACCACAAAATGCCTGACCGCCACTTATGAGATAAGAATTAGCTAAGTTTACGTAACGCTAATGTAGCCGCTAATAACCACAAATAGGGAACCACAACATTACTCAGAGGTAAACAAAAGAAAAAAAAAAAAAACGAGGAAATTCACTAGGAATTAATTGCTGCTGTTGATAGCAGTGTTTGTTTGCGCGCTCTGTGTGCGTTAGCGTCCAATGCATTGCGCTGTGTGAACTATGCTAATATGCTAACGGCGCACTTTCTGTCTGGATGTATGTTTGAGCTAAAAATAATTATACTGACCTAATTTATATATATCTACCTTATTTTTAACTTAAGAGCTACCATTTTTACTATGAATTATTTTGCTGTCATCTGTTTCCAGTTTGTTTTGCTGCTTAATATTGCAAACTATTATTCTAATTTATTATCTCAATCATTTACACACTGGTTTGTTGCGTACAAAGTTTTACCATTTACTGCAACTTGTTATTCATCTAGTTTTTTACCTATAACTGCTAATGAATCCGAATATTGGAAGTCGGAAGATCGGACTAAAAATCACAAGATCGGAAGTAGCATATTCACAGGAAATAGCTTTACTTTACACAGGATAGCATAAATATGTAGCTTAAATAGTTCAACTATTCAATTAAACTACTAAAAAAAAAATAATTAAGCCATAAAAATCACTTTATTGTATTTTCCATTGTATTTCAGTATACAATTTTGTTGTAGATATTGCCAAAATTAGATGCTGTTTTTGTGCTGATCTTATCCGGCATCATTTTCTGCTTTATCTCTCCCTAACATAAGCTTTGTAGTGGGCAATTGCCTCTTGCCTCAAAATAAATGAACATACATTATCGAACGAGGCAGTGACTGGTTCTGAGCAACCTGCGGCATGTGTAAAATAGATGTATGGCGCGTCGTGCTAGATGAGTGTGTCTGCTAAGCAAATAGATAATAATGATCGTGGTGATTATAGTAATGATCTAATGAAACTGGGTAATTAGGTTATTTGCCTTGGATCAAGGCTGTCTCCAGATAAATAGATGTTCAAATGCACATCATTCATACATCTTCCTCTCTTGGTTTCTTTTCCTTTAATCTTTTTTATAGTTAAGTGTTTGTTCTTTTGCAGATCAGGAGTCTTTAAGAATAAAAAGAAGACATATTGATTAATGTTAACTCTCTTTTCTTCTACATCTAAATCATTCTCAAAAACAAAGTTTTTAAATATATATATATATATATATATATATACTGTATATATATATACTGTATATTGTATATTGCATATTGATGTATGGTTTGTTAGGACAGGACAATTTTTGGCTGAGAGAGAACTATTTGAAAATCTGGAATCTGAGGGTGCAAAAAATCTAAATATTGAGAAAATCGCCTTTAAAGTTGTCCAAATGAAGTCCTTAGCAATGCATATTACTAATCAAAAGTTAAGTTTTGATATATTTACAGTAGAAAATTTACAAAATATCTTCATGGAACATGATCTTTACTTAATATCCTAATGATTTTTGACAAAAAGAAAAATCGATAATTTTGACCCATACAATGTATTTTTGGCTACTGCTACAAATATCCCCCAGTGACTTAAGACTGGTTTTGTGGTCCAGGGTCACACACACACACACACAAACACACACACATAGATATATATATATATATATATTACAGTTATTACTTTTTTACAGTAAGTTACGTTATTATTATTATTATTATTATTATTATTATCTCTGAAATGCAATTACATTTTTGAAACCATTGCATGTGTGAATAGTTTATTTATTTATAAATTAGTACATAGGACAAAGACCAGTGATTTTGTGACTTTTTTATACAGTGTTATTTTAGTTTCATTGAGATACTATTATATTTTTAATTAATATTTGGAATCTGTTTTTATTTTCGTACTTTCCATTTTCATTTTGGTTAAAGGTCATTTTAGTTCATTTTAGAAATAAATTTTATTTAACTTTTAGCTTTAGTTTAGTCATTTTTAGCAGAAGATTCAAAGATATGAATGGCATTTTCTTGATCCTATTGCTTAATCTATTATTAGTTCCGTTTTCTTTTTTTAAAAAGTTTCAAGTATTTTTTTATCTTGTAATTTTTGATTAAAATATATTTTTCAGTCATTTAGTTTGATTAAACCCACCCATTTCTCACAGTCGGCTTTAAGCTCCATTCAGTCAACAATCTATGAATTGAACCAAGCCCCTCCCTACAGTTTTGTCTTTTTCAATAATTCATTTCACTCGGTTGTACGTCACATTATGGACGAAAAATATGTCGCTACTTCCATCTCATCACAACTTTAAGACAAAACCTCTATTTGCTCTCCCTTTAATGTCTTTGCTGACTATAGGAGAAACAATTGAGACATTAAAGAGATTACATAAGTGATCCCTCTTTCCTTTGGGATCCTCTGGATAAGAGCGAGAGCCTTTCCACCTATTTCTCTGCGCTGGGAGAAATATTACCATCCTGTTCACTGGAACAGCAACACTGATGATAATGGCGGATCAGATCAGAGCAAAAGGTCAGTCACTGCCCTAAGGCAAGCTCATAGTGAATACCCACGCTGCACTGCTCCCCTCTCAACCAGCACGGGCTCCCAAGACCGCCTGCTGCACCTCTTTCTTTTGCTCTCTACCTCTCTCTCTCCCATCCGTCCTTTATCAGCTGGGACCGCAGGAGAGCCATTGTACCGAGTGCAGACAGAGGCAAGATCAAAAGAAAGAGGTTGAAAGACAATTTTTTTCTTATTAACAGCTACAAAAGCGAGAGGAAAAAATAGAGACGGTGGTGCCTCCCAGGAGGGGAGCATTTTCTGACCATTAGTAACATGCAGACAGCAGGAAGAAGGGCTCTGTGCATACTTCCATGTTTGTTTTCCCGTTTTTTACCTCCCAGACTTTGATGCTTTGTCTTGCCTGCACGCAAATGGGCAGTTTTTCTGTCGTGGCCGATTTTATTGGTCAGTCTCTTCTCTTGTGCCGGTGGCTGTGGGTTTTTGCCGTGCCACAGGAGAGGAGGGTAAATATCAGAGAAGGTCATGGGGAGGAGAGAGGGAGGATGGAGTGATGGCTGGAATGATGAAGGAGAGAGTAGGAAGAAAGAATGGAATGGATGGGAGCCGAGAGGAAGCAGAGAATGTAGAAACTGCTGCCTAGCTGGACGATTGACAATGAATGCAAGAATTTGAAATTGATCTTTTTTTTTTAAAGAGCCGCTAAAGTAATCTTGATTGATCATCTCGTACTTGGGGGCGTTTATAAATTTTTGTCCAATTAAATGCTCTAAAATGAGAATGTTCCTCCCCCTCATACCAACTGCTTGAATGGCTTTAGCAATCAGCAAGTCATGGCTCACAGCTGAGACCTAAAATTTTGGGGTCAGTGAAATTTTTATTTATTTAATTAAAGAAAATTAATTTTATTTATTTAATTAAAGATATTTATTTATTTAAAGAAATTAAGGTGTTTATTCAGCGTTTATATGCGTTGATTGATTAAAAGTGACTGTAAAGACAAAAATATTTCTATATAAAATAAAGGATGTTCTTTTGAACTTTCTATAAATCAAAGAATCCTGAAAAAAATTCTCACGGTTCTCACAAAAATATTTAGCAGTACTGTTTTTAACATTGATAATAGTATAAAAAAATTCTTGAGCATCAAATCATCATATTATAATGATTTCTGAAGGATCATGTGACACTGAAAACTGGAGTAATGATGCTGAAAATTCAGCTTTAAAATACACTTTGAAATAAAAATAGAAAACAGTTATTTTAAATTGTAATAATATTTCACAATATTACTGTTTTAACTGTGTTTTTAATCAAATAATTGCAGCCTTGGTAAGCATAAGAGACTTCTTAAAAAAAAAAATTACTGAGGTTTAAGCGTTTTAAGACGTTTGAGAAATTATAGACATTTTAAGATGATTTGACACAAATTGGCTGAAAATTTATAAATAAAATCACAAGTAAAATTATTTAATGATTTATAACTTTTGACAAATAGGTGGCACTGCTCCCAAATTAATGTTGTATGATTAACTAGGTGTGACAATGACATGCACGTAGTTTGGTGCCAATATGCCAAAGCCTTATAGCAATAGAAATACAGCCTTCAATTCTGTCATTTTTCATATCTCCTGACCAGTAGGTGGCACTGTGCTGAAAATGTGCAGGTAACCTCAGGACATGACTGGCATAACAAACTCCAAATGTGGTCTAAATATGATAAAGTATTGAGGAGATATAGCCTCATGACCAGTTTGCCGAGCTCTTCATCAAATTCATTCATGCGTTATTCGAGAACGGAACAATGGGGGGGGGGACATATATTTCTAACTTTGAAATATATGTCCCTGGTCTAATTATGCATGATTCATCAGTGCAATCTGTTTTTTTTAATCGATTTTTTTTTCTCATGTAACCAAGGCCATGCAGGAGAGTAATTAACAAAAGTATATTATTTATCTACCTCCAATGGTCCATTAAAATTATAATGAATAAAATCAAGTACTGCCTTACATGATTTCCCACAGAATATTTAATTTTTTTTTTGCTCAGTAAGTTTGTCACATTCCGAAAGTTAAGTAGGCCGCGGTACCTTCTACATTAGTTTGTGTATATTTTTATGTGAGGGTTAAGTTTAGGGGTTTATATAGGGTTAGGGAAATAGTAACTATAATTAGCTCAGTATTAAAACCATTATGCCAATGGGAAAATGTTTGTGTGTGGATTTCCTTTTTTTTTTTTTTTTTTTTGTTATTGCCAATCTATTTTTCACATCTATGACTAGGGAAGATCAATGAAAAGAGTGGGTAGAGGGTTATGAGGATCAAAGCGAATCCCCTTGAAGAGAGACACAGGCACACACACACAGGTTCTCCTCCCAATAAACACGCAGTACAGTCTGTCTGTTCTTTCTGAACGCACAGCAGGGGCAGCATTAGCTCTAATAATTCAATACATTTCTGTCGTTTTTTTTTCTTTTCAGCCCTGAAGGAAGAGCAGCCTCCAAGAACAAATGAAAGAAACTTCCAGACTGTGATTTATTTCATTAGGCAAATGAGATGTGTGAGCCCTCTGGCAGTACTGACTCGAAACTGTCCACTCTCTCTCGCTCACTCTCTCTTCCCGAGCCTCTTATATACCTTCGTATTTCTCTCTCGTATAAACGTGCACAGAACGGCCACTCTTGGCGTTTGCATGTTGCATGTCCTGTGGTGGGCCGTACGTTCACATCCATGCATATGTAGCACGTCACGTCCAATCAAGCTCTGGAATGACTGGAACTGAAGTGTTTGCCAGGGAACAGCTGTTGCCGTGTTAGTGCAGAACAAAATGGCCGCCGTTCAGCTCTAGCTTTCTAACTGTACCTGACTGCCGTCAAGTGTGTGCCCAGAGCTCCTCTCAATTATTTTGAGTAAGTGTGATGTGAAATGGACCGTGCGAAACCAGAAAACATGGACCTGGTTGGAGCAACAGTGGGGAATCTGGCTTCAACAGAATACGTATATTTACAGTACTGTTTCTTTGTATTATAGCAGCAAGATTCTCCTCAGACTGATGCAAATTTAGCTTAAAGAGAAAACTGAGTTTTGACACATTTTGGAATGTAACTACATGTGAAATGGAACTTTCCTAGTTAGAAGCGTTTGTTTTCAAGTAATGGGCCCCAGACCAAACATTTCATTCTAATTTACAGAACAGCATATGCTTCACTTTTGTTTATTTGGTTATTACCAAATGATTGGCGAATGACAATGCAAAATATTTATAGCTAAACAGAAGTGTTTGCCAGGGAACAGGTGTTGCTGTGTTAGCGCAAAACAAAATGTCCAGTGTTAAGCCGTACATGTCCAACTGTACCTGACCGCCGTCAAGTATGCGTCTAGAGCTTCTCGTAATTGATTTGAATAAGTGTAATGTAAAATGGGCCAGAAAACATGGATCTGGTTGAAGCACCTTGTTGAAAAAAACAGCATATGCTGGTTAGGTATTTAAGCTGGTCCTTAGCTGGTCATGAGCTGACTTAAGCTGGTCCTAAGATGGTCCTAAGCAACTAGCTCCAGCTCAGGACCAGCTCATGACCAGCTAAGGACCAGCTTAAACCAGCTCAAACCAGCAGCCATACTTCAAAACATAGCTAATCGGCATATGCTAGTTTTTTCAACAGGGCAACAGTGGGCATCTCGCTTTGACAGAATTAGAGGGCTGTATTTCTTTTGTATTTTACCCAGATTCAAGAAAGTTGTCCGTAGAATGGGACGGGTTACTCAAGTACCTGATACCAAATAGCATTTTGGAACAGAGCACAAAAATTTGAGCTCAGTAGAATCGTTTGCAGGTTTCTGGCCTCAGTCTGAACAATTCTTTCAAACTCATATTTGAACAGCATGTGTTTTGCTTTTGTTTACTTAGTTACTACTAAATTACTGGCAGACAGCAGAACAGAATATTGGTGTTGGACAGGGAACAGCTGTTGATGTGTTAGAGCAAGAACAAAATGGCTGCTGTTCAGCTCTAAACTGAACCTGATTTGTGCCCAGTTTGCACCTAGAACACCTCTCAGTTATTCTGAACAATTGCAATGTAACATGGCACGTACAGAGCTGGAAAACATGGATCTGGTCGGAGCTAAATTGGGCAAAATCTCACTTTGACAGATCTATAGGTCACACTTGAGTTTCTGTTTTACCCAGATTTTCTTCAAACAGTTGCACCACCATTGCAATATTCAATCTAAAAGAGAAAATTGACTGGAGAAGAGGACTGGTTACTCTAGTACCTGCTAATGGACTGCATTTGGACACATATTTGAAACAAAACATGTGAAATCAAGTTTGCACAGAATCGTTCACGTGTTCTTGGCCTCAGTCTGAACAATTCTTTCGAGTTCATATTTAAACAGCATGTGTTTTGATTTTGTTTACTTGGTTACTGTTAAATTATTGGCAAACAACATCACAGAATAGTTGTGTTGGGGAACAGGTAGTGACGTGTTAGTGCAAGAACACAATAGCTGCCGTTCATCTAAAACGTGAAATCAAACTTCCATAAATTGAATCAGTTGCATGTTTCTGGCCTCAGTCTGAACAATTCATTAAAAATCATATTTGAACAGCAGATGTTCTGCTTTTGTTTATGTGGTTACTACTAAATTATCAGCTAACAGCAACACAGAATATTTGTGTTGGACAGGGAACAACTGTTGATGTGTTAGCGCAAGAACAAAATGGCCAGCAATTCAGCTTTAGCCATCTATCTGATTTTTGTCCAGTTTTTGTCCACCTAGAGCTCCTCTCAGTTATTTTGAATAACTGAAATATAAAATGGGCCGTGCATAGCCGGAAAACATTGATCTCGTTGGAGCATCATTGGACGTCTTGCTTTGACAGAATGGACAGAAGAACCCAGATTCTCTGCAAACGATTGCTAAACTATGAAAAAAAGTCAACCTAAAAGAGAAAATTGACCACAGACTGGTTTATATAATAATCTGGACACGTTTTGGAATGTAAAAAATCAAGCTTGCATACCTTGAATTGTTTGCATGTTTCTGGCCGCAGTCTGAGCAATTAATTTGAATCCATATAACATCATATGTTTTGTTTTTGTTTATTTGGTTACTACTAAATTATTGGCAAACAGCATCTCAATAGTTGTGTTGGACAGGGAACAGCTGTTGCCGTGTTAGCGCGAGAAAAAAATGGCCGCCCTTCAGCTCTAGTCATCTAACTCCACCTGACCGGCGCCTAGAGGTCCTCTCAATTATGTTGAATAAGTGCGACGTGAAATGGGCCGTGCAGAGCCAGAAAGCACGGATCTGGTTGGAGCAATAACGGGCATCTCGCTTTGACAGAATGAACAGAATTACAGGGCAGTACTGCTTTTTTTATTGAGCCACAGAAGGGAAAGGCTGACAGTAAGAATTTAGGTCCTGCTATTAGTATTGATCTCTCTTTCTCATTTGTCTCTCTCGTTCTCTTCTCACCAGGTTCTCCATCAGTGAGAGGGCGTGAGGGAAGGAGTGCCCTGCATTCAAGCTCCTGCTGACCGCACTCCCCCAACCTCCCTTTGCTCCGTCCACAGCATGGCTCTCGCTCTCTGGATCCTCTTTACCTGCACCATCGCCCTGAGCAACGTTAGCCCCTCTGCCCAGGGTTTGTACTCTACCTACTCTTCTTCAGATCATTGCACAGCGAGCTGCTGAATTTGTTGTTGTTTTTTTCTGGAATTTCTAATGTAATTTTCAAACATTTTGTGGTAACTTTAGGCTACGTACACCAACGCAGATGCAAATGCTTGGCCAACACACTAGAAGTTTGCAGTCCTATTATGCATACATTTTCTGTTACTGTGGAGGTAACCTCCATACTCAGGGGGCGATAGAGAAGCCTTCTAATATCTTTGCCATTAAAGGGTTAGTTCACCCAAAAATGAAAATTCTGTCATTAATTACTCACCCTCATGTCATTCCAAACCTGTAAGACCTTCGTTCATCTTCAGAACACAAATTAAGATATTTTTTAAGATATATCCGAGAATACTTTTTGTGCCCATTAAGAAAACAAAAATAACGACTTTATTCAACAATTCGTCTCGTCCGCATCACGCTATGGCACCATTTTGGAGAGTATCACATACATAAACAATGGAAACAACACATGTACGCGGATAAGTTCTTTACGTTCAGATCAAAGCATAAACAACGTATCCACGTACATACGTTGTTTACGTATGTGATACTCTCCAAAATGGTGCTACAGAGTGACGCGGAGGAGACGAATTGTTGAATAAAGTCACTATTTTTGTTTTCTTTGCGCACAAAAAGTATTCTTATAGCTTTGTAAAATTACGGTTGAACCACTGATGTCACATGGATTATTTTAATGGTCTCTTTACTACGTTTCTGAGCCTTGATCGTGTTAGGATCCTTGCTGTCTATGGGAGGGTCAGAGAGCTCTCAGAATTCATCAGAAATATCTTCATTTGTGTTCTAAAGATGATCGAAGGTCTTACAGGTTTGGAATGACATGAGGGTGAGTAATTAATGACAGAATTTTCATTTTTGGGTGAACTATCCCTTTAAAGGCAGGCTAGGTGATTTGGTTCAGAAACAGTTTTTGTTATGCTTGTTGGAAGTTTCTTCACATCCTGATAGCAAACACTAAGTTAAGTGGTCTAAATGTATTTATATGTATTTATATCCTCTGTAGGTGTAGGACCATACAATGTTCGTCCAATCATATTCCTTGGCCCGAGGAATTTCATAGGCTGTCCTGTTTGCGCAGACATGATATGTTATATAATGTTTTCTTACCAGTGAATGAGACATGAGGCAATCTGAAAGTGTTGCATTCAACCCTCCACCAACCGTCTGTCGTTATGTCACTGGTTAGCCTCTGGTCTACCTGTGTGTGTTCAAGTGTTTTGGAGGAGGCATGGCTTTGGAGAGTGAATATGCAGGGAGGGTGGAATCTTATGCTTTCAAAGATAGCATGCTATTGCTAACCTCTCCGAAACTGTATACCCTTCCTTTAAGCCAGATGTGTTACTATTGAAATAAAAAAATTATTTAAAAAGATCATATTCATTCTGATTCCATGAAAGAGAAAACTGACTAGAGTTTTGGAAGTTTTCACTCACTTGCAAAGACTATGTTTAAGGTCCAAATCTGATGAACAATTTTATTGAATTCAAATTCAGTGAACAGTGTTTGTTTCACTTCAATTTGTTGTTTTTAGCAAATTATAAATCAATAGCAGTAGTCAATCAGTAATCAATAGCGATAACTTCTGTGTAACCCCATTGTACTTGCCTGAGATGACAACCTGACTTTAAAGTTAGCAAACCTAAGTTCACTTAAGTTAACTTAAGGATTCAACTCACATCAACATCAAATGGAATAGGGCAGAAGGCATGTTAAAAGAAATGGTACAACCTACTGAAATGTACCATGTCTCATGCTATTGCTCAGTCAGTGTATCAACCATGTAAAGATATAAATAAAACAGCTTGTAAACAGTGTCATGTAGTGTTATGTTAATTTCAGAAAAGCAATTCAATGTCCATATCTCGTTAATTTAAAAAAAGCTCTCTTTAGGAGCATTTTGCTAAATATATGTACTACATTACGTCACATATATATATATTACATCACAAATATTTAGCACATATGTTTGCTAAATATATGCACTACATTACTTTTTTTTTTTTTTTTTACTTAACCTGATCTCATTTATTGTGTTTAAGTAAATCTGTCATGAAAACAGTTTCTAACATTCAAATTCCAATAACAAACTGGAGTTATATAGTTATATCATCAAACCATGTGCAGTTTAAAAGTATGTAGGATATACTTTTTTTTTTGAATGTTGATTATTTTATCTGAATGTTTTTGTTAATTTTAATCTTTAATAGTCATTTACCAACTGACAGTGTTCCCTGAATGTTTACAGCATTAGTTGAGAGATTGAGAAAAATGGACCCTTACTGTACCTGTTAAATATTCAAATGAATCCTTTGAGAATCAAAATCTGAACTGAACCCGAATCAAGTGCTTGTGAATCAGAATCAAATTAATTTGTGAAATCTGTGTCAATACCTGAACTTGAGTATTGTTCTTTGGTTCAGTCCTCAGTTCATAACAAATGTCACACTAATCAAAGAAACCAGTCTTTGTAAGTGTCTGTCTCTTAAGTCTCTGTATGTTAGAATGGAAGTGCCATTTGAAGTTTGACTGGCATATACTGGTCTCCTCAGCCCCTACAAATGGGTCATAGTAGATGCGCGTGAGTTGTCAGAATGTATGGTGGATGGAGGGACCCATGTGGCAGTAAAGCTGGTGTGGATGTGATGGGCCTGAGGTCTGGGGACGGGGGAGGTAGTGGGGGTTTGTCCAGCTAGTGCCCTTCCACTCCGACACCATCGCACCATCTGCTGCTCTGCGGGGCTCGTGCCAGCCCAGAGAGCAGGGGAGCGTGCAGCGTTTGCTTGTCCAGGTGTATTTGGTGGCTGCTGTACTTCCTGTGTTTAATTTGCCTGGTTCTGCTGCTGTGAATTGATGTGATGTACTCAGTGTTCCATTGGACACGTTTTAGCCCCGGGCACGGAGCCGCTTCATCAATGTGTTGTACGTGTGTGCGTGCACGTGTGTGTGTGTGTGTGCATGAGTGCCTCCAGCTGTCTCTGTGACCTGGCTCTGGATTAATAATGCATTAATAATCAATTGAGTGTTATCAAGGTTGTGCTGCTAGCGCAGGCAATTTGGAGAAATAAGGAAGCCTTCGTTCCTCTATGGGCTCATTGATCGCCTTGTGTTGCCATTAAAGTGTGCCACAAATAACACACACTCACACAGAGCACATAATTCTGTTTCTCATTTCTGCTGTTCTCGCCGCCTTTGAGTGTGTGTGTGTGTGTGTGTGTGTGTGTGTGTGTATATACTGTGTATATAAGAGACTGAAGCTGGTTGTCACAATTTTATACTCCAGTGAATAAACACAGACACACACAGAGACTATAAATACTATATACATGTATAATGTTACAAAAGATTGCCATTTCAAATAAATGCTGTTCTTTTGAACTTTCTGTTCATCAGAGAATTCTGAAAAACAGCTTTCAGCAGAGACAGACTGAGGTAATGGCTGCTGAAAGTTCAGCTTTGCCATCACAGGAATACATTACATTTTATTTATTGCCTTGGTGAGCATCATTAAAATAAAATAAAATCAATCAATCAATCTTACCGTTTCCAAATAGTATGTATATAAGACGAGACGTCCTATTTTGGTGTCCATGTAAAAAAATGATCCCTCGTCATTTAGTGTAACAGCTATATTTATGTAAAAATGAAACAATGTAATTATACTGACCTGCACTTTTTAAAATATATAAAAGAAAAAGTGATCATACAAAATTTTATTACATTTTAAATGATTAAAAAACGTCTTAGACGTTGTGTAGAACTTTTTGGAAAGGGAAAGGGAAGTGGTGTGTGGCCAAGTATGGTGACCCATACTCGGAATTTGTACTCTGCATTTAACCCATCCTAAGTGAATGCACACCTGGAGCAGTGGGCAGCCATGTTGCGGTGCCCGGGGAGCAGTTGGGGGTTCAGTGCCTTGCTCAAGGGCACCTGTCATGGTATTGCAGGTGGAGAGAGTGCTGGTTATTCACTCCCCCCACCTACAATCCCTGCCGGACCTGAGCCTCGAACCCACAACCTTTGAATTACGAGTCCAACTCTCTAACCATTAGGCCATGACTTCCCCCTTTGTTATGTTGCAAGCCAGACTTGAGGGATAGAGGTAAAGATTGGCAAAGACTTAAAATTACAATTAAGTTTTTCAGGTCTGCACTGTGATCCTTAAATAGTTTTTTAATGTCATCATGGTAATCATGGTAAAAATGTATGATAGTCATTATTTTTTTGCTCAGAAAAAAAAAAATCAAACAAATTAAAGGTCAAAATAAGTGAAAAAAAATTCTGAAAGTATACTTAATCACTTGTACTATTTCTGGATCACTAATCAAATATGCTACTTTGTGACATTTGAACTCATTTGTACAGATATTTTTTTCTTGCTTCATTTGAAACAACAAATTTGTGGAGTTAATGTAGCTCAAGTGCTTTTGAAATTACATAAGAAGAGGATAAAAGATGAAATGCATGTTAATTTGTCAAACTGTTATGATGACCATATAATTTGTGGTGGAAAAGAAGCACAAGAAGCCTTAGATTTTCTGACCCAACTGTACATGTATGACTAGATGAAAACTATACATACATACTGTCCAGTACATTTTTTAATTACTGTTTATTTTGTGATTTACTAATCTAAAAGATGGATGCTGACATGCCCTTGTTAAAAAAAATCAACACATGCTCTAATTGATGCACATAAAAGCTTGATTTGATAGAGTGAAATATATCATTTTTATTATTATTATTATTATTATTATTTCAAAATATATGATCTGTCATATATTCACTTTGTTTGACAGTTTCAGGTTTTAGCTTAGAACAGTTTGACAAATTCTGTTGCAATCCAAAGCAAACAAATTATTATATATGTCTCTATGGACTGTATGGAATACGTGCAATACAGTTTTCATTTCTTTCTTCCAAATTTCAGTGTTTAAATGTCAAAACTAATAATCACAAATTGCTTCTAGGCATGCTTATGGACCTACACTTTTTAGATGTTGAGTGTATATTTATGTGTCTGTTTGAGTGTGTATATAGACACAGACACACTTCCTCTGCAAAATTTTTCACATGCTGATCCCCTTAATACTTCCTTTTGTCCACAGATTTTCAGTCTAATTTCTTCCTTCATACAACACCGTCTAGTACTCTAACAGCTCACGCGAACACTCTCCAGCGTGTCTCATACTTTTACTCAGTCTAATACTCTGACGCCTCCATGTAACGCTCTCACATCTCGCATAAAATCACTTCTCAGTCTGACGCTCACCCCTTGATCTCACACTCCTGATTCGCAGTGGAATATTCCCACTCTGCAGCCTAGTACTGTCACTCTTCACTCTAATGCTCACTCATTTGTCAAATATTCTCCCTCGAAGACTTAATTTATGGCTTTTCTATTGAGTGAGACCTTGAGATGTTGAGTGACGTAAATTAATGTCGAACATCGCTCACCGTTAATGCCGGGAGCATGGATGGTTTCATGCTGCTCTGAAATGTCGTAGGGTAAGCAGCACGCACTGCCGGTGATTGTCGTGCCGTTTGATTGGTTCGCTGAGTGGAAAGATTTCCATTCTACTTTCGAAGGGTGTAATCAGTTTGAAGTCAACACGAAGTGCTGTTCGCAACCCATTTTACATCTGTAATCTGATGTATTTCTGAGTGAAACAGGGTGTTCGAACAAAAAAACTTCAAATCCTTCAGTAATTGATTTGATGGTGAACAATTTTTAGTATGATGGGGTGAAAGA
The DNA here is from genome assembly GCA_021397915.2 of Tor tambroides. Taxonomy (NCBI): domain Eukaryota; kingdom Metazoa; phylum Chordata; class Actinopteri; order Cypriniformes; family Cyprinidae; genus Tor; species Tor tambroides. The sequence continues at coordinate 22,847 of JAFVLL020030995.1, forward strand.
GGTAGTAAAATGTTATGTTGCAAGCCAGACTTGAATTTTTATCCCCACATGAGCACCATGGCTCAGAGAATATGAGCTTGCTAACCACTACACTACAGCACTGACAGAAACTTTTGCCTAGTATTTTTGGCCTGGCTGCCTATATGTTACAATGGATTTATTGATTTGGCAGTAGTGTTCCAAGTATCACTCTCTGTAGCTTGTCCACTATCCACTCAAGAAACATAAATTAGACTTGGTACTCTAACAGCACAGTCTAAAATAATTATTTGTCAGATTTGTACTTGCTGCGGTGTCAAATTTGATGTTCAAATGCAAAAAAAAAACAGGAAAAATTAAGTCCTTATACTGCAGGTGCATAGAGCCAGTAGGATATGTAAGGAATAATTGACGATGGGCCATTGAATTATTAGAAAAATAATGCACACCCGAGGAGGTGATGCAGCCACGATGCGAAGCGGAGGTGTGCATTATTTTTCTAATAATTCAACGGACCGAAGTCAATTATTCCGCTTATACTACGGTTGCCACACCTCAAGACATTGATCAGATGATATATTTCAAGGCATTCGTCCGGTTTTTCTACTTAAATTGCTATTGTGAGTAGGATTATTTCTTCCGCATCTCATCCAATGCCTCTGTTGCTAATTCCAAAACATCATTTTAAACCGTAACGGAGGCTTGGGCCGTTGATAGCAGACCAATGCAGTTAATACAGTTAATAACTAAGTTATGAGAGGAGAGAGAGAGAGATTACCTCTGTGAGTCTGTGTGTCTCTCAAAAGTGTTCGGCAGCAATGTCTCTAGTTATAGCGAAACTTCGTTCATTTTCTTCACGAACAGCGCCGTTGTTGTTACCTCGCTTGTGAGAAGTCATGTAGTTTTTAAGTTGGTAAACTTACTGATAAAATCGTCAGAGTAGCGCTAACACAACACAAAGACTATAGAATACCCAAGACGTGTCACTGGTATAGTTTTGAATGGGGAAAAATGCAACGCTCAATATGGCCGCTCTATCGAACGAAGCCCCGCCTTCTGAGCAAAAGAGCCAATCGCTAATCGGTAAAGTCAGCGCGTCACTGCAGCTGCCGTTAGAAATCCCGGTTGCTATAGAAACAGTCAACGCTCTGAGACGTGCGCCTGGGACTGCGCATGCGCACTGGCTGGTCTAGCCTGAGAAATACGCTTTTTTTAACGCTATTTGAGCAAAATAAACAACACTTATGATACAGTTGTTGTCCGATTTCATTGGTGATTTCAAATATGAAATTTAATCGTAAGCTTTGCGAACAGTTTTGGAGAATTTGATGCTTCCCCATTCAAAGAGATAGGAGCTGCACTTGGATGCCCGAGAGGCGTTTCAAAGATGGCCGCTGAGTGACATGACTTGTCTTAAAGAGACTTTACACAACATTAGCGCGTATGTTAACGTGTGCGCAAACTGTGCGTCTGTGAGTGGGAGAGATAGAGTATGTGCTTTCCGTACATAATAAAGTGTAATTTTGTGACAAAAACATGAATATAATCTGTCGTTTGTATCCTTTTGTTTACTATATTTATTTGTTTGGCCAGTGTCGTTGTGGGTTTTGGTTCTTTTGCTGTTTTAGGCTGTAAGGACTTTGAACAACGAACCATTTGGTTAAGTGATATGGACATGTAATGCGTATGCCTGATCTACGTTCACCGTGTGCTTTCCCTGAAAATAATTGCACACCTTAGAACGCTCAGCTAGCCAACTGATCTTGCCATCTAATCGCCCCATAGTGGCAATTGAAATAAATAAGAGGGTGGCTAACCTCACACTGATCCACTCAAGACTGAAAAAGTCTACAAAAACATCTTTTTTTAATTTTATAAATGGCATCGTGCAAAAAGTGCAAAATGCATGTGAATTAAAAATCGCTCGTGTCCATCTGTGTTTAATTCACATGCACTTTGCACTTTTTGCACGATGCAATTTATAAAAGTTTTTGTAGACTTTTTCAGTCTTGAGTGGATCAGTGTGCGGTTAGCCACCCTCTTGTTTATTTTCAAATGCAAAGAAAAAAAAATAATAATAAAAAATCAGTTTAATGTGTAAACAACTGGTTAAACCAGCATCCCGAGCTTAAGTACTTCTCAAAAGAAAGGGTTTTCTGGCCTCAAAGTCTTGCTCTATTGATGACCATTTTAAAGTATCTATGTATTCTGAAATAAATCTGAATAAACTCTCAACAAAAAAAGATACAAAACTGCCACTGATTTTTTTCTTTTTCTTTTTCTTCCAAAAGCTAGTACTAGTACCAATATGTGCCATTTAGGGGTAACTAAGATTTAGCTTTCATACCTTTGGGTACCACCCATAGTGAATGTTGTAGTGACAAAACGTATGAATGAGATCATAAAAATTGGCCACCAATTCTCTAAGCAGTAAAATACTTACAAATTGAGTTGATTTGTTGTTTTCATTTGGAGGTGGAAGAAGTCTGGAATGCAGAATGACTGAAATGCTTTCAACTCACAATGTTTTAGCCACACTGCTTTTATGGCTGGCTCAGGTAATTTGCTAAAAAAAAACAAAAAAACATAGCTGCAGAACTGAACACCCATGAGCAAAGATTGCAGATTTCAAATGATATGTTCCTGCGGCACCCAAACAGCTCTCCATTGAGATAAATGAGAATGCTAACTGATAGTTTTCTTCAGGTATAATGCACCTCTTTGATCTGAACATTGGAAGTTACCAGAGTGTTTGAGAAACCTTTTCGGAAACAAGCATTATTTCTGCAATTCCATTTGGTGACTTTGGTGACTTCACAATCCGTCTTTAAATAACCTCATTCAGCTCGGTTAGTGCTGTTCACCGTCATGCTGCAGTACAGCACTTTATTCAGAATGTAGTTATGTCTCGTCTGGAACATGTCTCAGATTCTGCCTGCAGACTCTCAAAGACACAGACGCAGACACACACCCCTTGTAAACAAACAGCCAAAGTAGCTGCTTCCTGCGCTGCTTGCAAATGTGCAGATAGGCTGTGAAACAGCATTAGTGCTCTTTAATGGGGTGGCGTACGGACCACTCATGGGTGCATGATGAAGTCTTGACATGGCGGTTTCATTTAGTGCTTGTGTGTTTATTTATCTGTGTTTTTGTGTGTGTGATTGCAGCAGCGGGCCCTCTGACTGCTCCAATCTGTCCTCATCTTACACACACTTAAGTCCTCACTTCATGGTCGCTCTTGTGGAAAGACCTGCGGTCCTGTAGTGCGCGCATGCACACTTTTTCTCTCTTTTTCTTCCTCTTCTTGAGTTCTCATTCAGCTCTAGAGGTCCAGCTGTTTTGCCGTATTTTTCTCCGAGCTCTTTCCTGCCTGAATGTTTAATGAGAGAGGAATTTGTTTGGGCTGCATGGATGCAGCATTCATAGGCTTTTGAAGCAGTGAGGGTTGAATTCATACATGTATTGGCTGATTTTAATGCATAAATAAAGCAGCGGCTCTGCTGCTTAATCAGAGCATGAATGCAGTTGGAAGGGGAGTCTTACTGTTTGCTCAATGTGTTATGCTTTAAAAAAATCTGTTATGTTGATTGTTAGTGTGCTGCTGTTGCTATGATTCACACCACTCTTGGGTCTCTCTTTAGCATATACACAGAAAATTCACTCTTTTTCCTCTAATTCCTTCCATCTCTCATCGCATGTGCTTTTTGTTGTTTCTCTCTTATCTTATCTTCTCTTGTTGTGTTGTCTGTACTCTTTTTATTTTGTGTCCTCTTCCATTTCATGTCATCTCATGTCATCTTTTTGTATTCTCTTCTCATCATGTTTCTCCTCTCCTCTCCTCTCCTCTCCTCTCCTCTTGTTTTTCCTCTCTTCTTTCCTGTACTCGTGTCTTGTTTACTCCTCTCCTCATTCCACATTAATCCACAAGTAGGGGAGGGTTGCCTTTTCTGTGGACAGTCGGAAACAGTTTTTCATTTATTTTCTGAATGTGAAAGGCTTGTTCCTCTGTTTTGCTTTTTAGAAGAATGCTGAAAAAAGCTTTCTTTATCTATGGTCCTAAATATATAAACATTCCAAAAGGGACATACATGTATTAGTGAATTTTGTTTTTGGCCAAGCAAAGTTGGCTATTTGGCTGTTGGAATGTGACAGACTGATGTTACATTGATTTATAGGGGTTTGATAAAACTACGTTTAAAGGTTGAATTTACTTTTTAATATTTAATAATGGATATAGGGACCTTTAAAAACAGGTGGGGCATTAATAAGTGCATATGTGAAGTTGATTTTGATGATTTTGATGTTTTTTTAATATGAAAATATGTTTCTTTTGTTTTATGATGTTTTTGACTTTTCCTGTATTTCTTTTTGGTTATACCTGTACAATATATCTTTCTTGATCCTTTTAAAAAGTGAAAAAAAAAAAAAAAAAAAAAAAAA
>JAFVLL020030996.1:0-27485 GCA_021397915.2 Tor tambroides
CTTGTTCAATGTGTCTTGTTCTGATTGGTTCTCTTGTTCATTGTGTCATGTCTTCATTAGTTGTTCATGTCATGTGACCCTCATAGTTTTCTATAAGTTGCCATGTTATTTCCCTGTTGCTTTGTCGTGTATTAACGTTGTAACCTGCTGTCGGTGAGTTTAGTTTATTTCATGCCACGTCTAGTCTGTTCATGCCCAGTCAAGTCAAGTCTGTCTTTGTTTGGATTATGTTTGGATGTTTGGATTATACACTGTAAATAAACTGCACTTGGGTTCATCACTACGCTCGCCTTCAGTGGACTCCTCGTTACAATTATTCACACTAATAATCTAAAGTGTAGCTTTCAAATCTAATTTGCAGTATATTGTGTATATTCAAATAAGTGCAAAGGCATATTTTTAAGTGAAGTTATTAACATAATTTCAGGAGGAGTACACCCATCTAATCTTCCAATTAATATCCGAGTATAAAAACAGCCTCTTACCACTTCCGTTGTTAGTACTTTCGGCATCCCTCCACCTCCCTATCTCCTCCTTTATGCATATTTATTTAATCTATCCTTTTGTCTACAGGGGGGCTATCGGAGCTCGAGTAGAATAGTCTTTCTGAGCCCTCCATTGCAGACATCGAGCCAAATCCATTTACCATTAATGCTAAGATTATATGGGCACACAAACTCGTGAAATATTGGTTGTTTAGTTTCAGAAAACTTAAAATAAAGCGCAAAAGATATATGACTGCTGAAAATTCAGCTTAAATTGTATTTTTTAATGTATTAAAATATAAAACACTTATTCTAAATTGTAATAATATCCCACAGTATTGCTGTTTTTAGTCTATTTTGAGAGGCTTTTTTTCAAAAAAAAATATATATATATATATTAATTATTCCAAACTTTGACCAGCAATGTATTTTTATGGTGCTTTTTGATACTCAACAGTCTGTGGTCACCATTCACTTTAATTTTAAAAGAGCAGTGCCGAATATCTCCTGTTGTTCAAGTACTACAGGTTTGTGAGTAAATGATAAGAGAATTTTGGGTGCGTTATTCCTTGAACTCCTCACTGCAGTGTGATTTGAAGTGTACCTCTATCTGAGAAGCGCAGAATGGCTGGAGATGCTCATGAAGGCTCCACTGGCGGCGTTAGTGCTGAGGATAGCTGTAGACTCGGGCTGCTACATGTGGATAGGCTGGCAGAGAGCAGAGACTCGAGGCATTGGCCCAGGGACATGAGAGTATCTGGCGCTCAGAGCCACGACTGACAGTGCTGCAGATTTTGGAGCTCCATCCACCTGTGAAAGGAGAAAGGGAGGAGGGACATTTACACGAGACACAAAGCATGTCTGTCTGGACTTTTCGCCTCTCGGGACAAGAAGGCCAATGCATTTCCACGACAAAAACAAAAGCTAGACAGTGAATTTGCACCCCTTTTTTTCACATCACAAAACAAATGGAATAAAAAAGAAAATGGAATGCAGTAAGAGCGAGGACATTAATAACGACCCAGAAGTGTCACGCTGTTTGAACGCTCCTACCATCACTCTTGATAATAGCTGCCATACGCAATATATTTAGCTCCATTCTCTTTGGAAACAGATCCTTGTTATTATTTCAAGTGTTTCTTTTACAGTTGTCTACCTCTTGCATTGCTGGTGGTTATAGCTGTCCCACTGGACAGTTGGCACAATTACAGTTTGTTCTTTTTATTCTCTAAATTCATGCCACTGCACAAACAAATGCTGCTTAAACCAGCACAGGGTTTTTCTGTCGATTGCACCATTTTAATTACTTCTTTCAGGGTGAACATGCTGTAGGAGTTATGCAAACTGAGCTGGTGCTTGTTGAGCTTGTGTTTGATTCTCACAACAAAAATATGAATCATATTTTAGGACCATTAAGGTTTTTTTTCATTGTGACCCTATTTTCATGACAATTCTCATTAAACATATTGGCAAAAATCTGATGACTCAAATGTAACAGCATTTTCAAATGACAATTTATAATTTGTGATAATTTGTCATGGAAATAATGTCACAATGCAAAACAATATATGTAACGGGTCCCGTTCGCCTGCTCTGAGTGGGTCTCAAACCCTGGTCCCCGGCATGGGAGGCGGACGCACTAACAAGGAGGCTGAAGGCTGCAGGAACTAGCTTTAGTCGCTAGTGCGTCTCTTGAGATCAGGGGAGTGAGGATTACTTGCACAGCACCTACTCGCTGGCCTCTGTTACATATATAACACATTGTCACACCCCAGGACTGTTTGTTGTGTTTTCATTCCCCATGTGCTCTGTGTGACCTAGTTTTCCCTCATGTTTGATTGTACCCATATTTGGTTATGTTCCTGTTCCTGTTCTCGTTATGTCATTATTAGTTCATCCTCCTCACCTGTCTGTCCCTCATCATCCCTCCTATTTAAGTTGCAGTCTGTTCAGTCCATGTCATCCTATGTGTGTGTGTCCTGCCTACCTGATGTGGATTACCTTTATGTGGATGTATTAAAGACTGTTTACCGTTGTCTTCTTCGTATTTGTGCGTTTCTCCTACACTGCACCATGACAGAAGACCGGAACTACAAAGACGAAAAGTAGCAGCGCCCCTTCTCCCCATTTAGTTTCTGTTTTTGTTTTTTTTATTTATTTTTTTTATGGATCATCCCAATTAGCTCCCCCTTCTGTTGGAGCAGAAGAGGATGCCTCTCGAGGTCCACTCGGCGATCTTCGTGGAGATCGCCAACCACTCCAGCTTCCCGGACAGCAGCCTCTGCACATTCTTCCTGATGAGCCTCAACTATGAGTGCTGAGTGCGGTTGTCCGGAGGTGGACCTCGGGATTCTTTTGCCACTTTTGTGGAGTGGGTGCTGGTGAGCAACAACTCGCCGTTCACCATTGGCCCCGCCAAGGAGCGCCTCACCAGTCCCACTCCGGACCCAGAGCCCAGCCCACCATCACCCCGCAGCGTGGAGCATAAGCCTGAGCCCACCGCTGACGGAGAGCCAGAGCTCGCCGCGACCGACGAGCCATCGCCAGAGAGAGCGACAGTGCTGAGGATGGTCCCACTTTATGTGTCCCAAATACCTGTGTACTTACATAGTAACTAGATGTGTACGTAGTATATAAATACAGTGTAAGTACATATTGATACATAGTATCTACAGCTGTAATGTTTCTGTAACTAAACGCATGTAACAACACTCAAAATGGTATTTGTAAGTACAAACGTGTAACAGGACATTGGTAACAACACTTTTTTCACTTCACTAAGTACTCGTGTAACAGAAATTATATAACTACATTTTGTAACAACACTATGTATAAGAGTAATTGGAACAATTTGATCCATGGGGTGGAAACGGGTAGGTTTAGGCATATGTAAAGTGGGAGGAGTTGGATCTCGAGTTGGTGGAGTTGGTGTACCACTGTAATACCATTGTACGTACATGGTAACTCCTCAGGAACTGTCCACTTAATATAAAGTGTAACATGCTGGACACCAACCACAATTTATATGTAAAGCCTAACTTACTGGCCGCTGCTGTGTAACATCAGAGTAATTACATGGTAAATCCATAGGAATTGTCTACTTAATATAAAGTGTAACACTTTCTTTACCAAAAAGTGCTGTTACCAATGTCCTGTTACACATTTGTACTTACACATACCATTCTGAGATTTGTAACATGTGTGTAGTTACACAAACATTAGAGCTGTAGATAGTATACTTACACTGTGGTTACATACTACATACACATCTAGTTACTATATAAGTACACAGGTATTAGGGACACAATATAAAGTGGGACCCTGAGGATCGCCCCGGAGCCAGAGCCCGTGACGTCAGACCAGGTGCGATAATCGGCTACAGAGCTCGCCATGAGAGAGAGCGCCATGGACAGTGAGAGCCTTCGTCTGAATTATCTGTCTGCCCGTAACTGTCTGCCCATCCTGAACTGTCTGCCTGTCCAAAAACTACCGCAGATGTTGTTCCCCTGTCCACCCAATGTTGGGAGTCACAATGTGGTGGGTGTGTGGGTGGCACACACCATCCCTGAACCCTCTACCTGTCTGGATTTCCCACCCACCCTCCCTATCCTGCCTCCTCCTGTCATCCCTACCTCACCTCCGCCACCACTGTCTCCTGACAGCCCCTCTGCTCACCCTCAGCCTACCACTTGTGTGCTGGATTCGCCGTGAGTCTGCTAGTCTCCATCGACGTTGTGGCTGGAGGATCCCTTGTCTCCTCCTCCAGCCTCTGAGTCCCGGACTCCGCCTCAGCCCTTCGACCCAGCGGCTCCACCATGGCTCCTAGCTCCCTCCACTCCACCATGGCCCGTCAGTCCACCAGCTCCGCCAGGCTCCCTCGTCCCTCCGGCTCCACCTTGGTCTGTCATCTATCATCCGTCACCTCGGGACTCCACTCCTCCAGCTACACCTTGTCCCTCCATGCCTCTGGCTCTGTATCAGGCTCCTCCTTCCCTCCGGCTCCACCTGGGTCCTCCTCCTGTCTTCTCCCTGGATCCTCCCTCCGTCAGTACCATTTTGGACTCTGTGGGTCGTCCTCCTCCCGGTCATCCGGCCACCTTCTGAACCTCCTCCAATCACCTTTTCGCATCCAACATCCACTCATTTGTCCTCCTCCCAAGTCCCCCTCCGTCCCTCGCTTTGTTGCTCCTGCGGCGCGAGGGCATGCCTTCTGGGAGGGGGGCGAACTGTCACACCTCAGGACAGTTTGTTGTGTTTTCATTCCCCATGTGCTCTGTGTGACCTAGTGTTCCTTCATGTTTGATTGTGCCCATAGTTGGTTATGTTCCTGTTCTCATTATGTAATTATTAGTTCATCCTCCTCACCTGTCTGTCCCTCATCAGCACTCCTATTTAAGTTGCAGTCTGTTCAGTCCATGCCATCCAGCCTTAACGTTACCAACATGTGTGTGTATCCTGCCTACCTGATGTGGATTACCTTTATGTGGATGTATTAAAGACTGTTTACCGTTATCATCTTTGTATTTGTGCATTTCTCCTACACCGCACTGTGACACACACACACACACATATATATGTATGTATATAACAGTATGTAATATAAACAGTATTACATTACTACAAAAATCAGAATAGATTTGGAGAAATGTATCATTGACTTGCTCACCAATGGATCTCCTTTGGAGTGAATGGGTGCCGTCAGAATGAGAGTCCAAACAGCTGATAAAAACATCACAATAATCCACAAGTAATCCACACGACTCCAGTCCATCAGCTAATGTCTTCTGAAGTAAATATCTGCTTGTTTGTAAGAAACAAATCCATCGTGATGTTAATTGATGGACTAGAGTTACTTTTGAATTATTGTAACGTATTTATCAGCTGTTTGGTCTCTCATTCTGACGGCACCCATTCACTGCAGAGGATCCATTAGTGAGCAAGTGATGTAATGCTAACTTTCTCCAAATCCATTTTGATGAAGAAACAAACTCATCTACATACCGGATGGATTAAGGGTGAGTTAATTTTCAGTATTTTTTATTTATTTTATTTATTTATTTATTTATTTTTATTTCTGGGTGAACTATTCATTTAACTTTCACTCCTCCATCACAACTTCACAACTTCACAAGTTTCATGTTAAGCTGTCAAATGCTTCCAGATGGTTTTTAAAATGTGCAGTTTTGTCAAAATACTGTTTAGTCTGAAGGCAATGCCAATGATTAATTATGAAAAAACAATATATAAAACAAAAACAATAGAGCTATTGTGGCTGTTTGGTATTATGGCTTAAAGTTTTTCTTAATATATGCAATAAGATTTGCAGGTCCTCTCTCTCTCTCTCTCTCTCTCTCTCTCTCTCTCTAATCTTGTTTTCCCACCCCGATGATCTCCCCACTCCATGAACCTAATTAGAACTTCTTAATTAGACATTTATGTCCCTTACTGGGAAGAAAGCCAAGTCAAAAAATTATCTTACTCAGAGATCGTATGATTTTGTGCAGACACGATGGTGTGCACATTTTGTTCTTTGAATAATTATTTCTATTACTGGGTGTTTCTTCAACTATGGCCACTTTTAGCCCTGTGGACAAAAATAATCTTAAAACTGATTTTTACACTCTCACTAGCTTATTTACAACGTCCTCTAGACATACAGTCACAGGAGAATTATCATTTTTGTCATTTGTTTCTAAATATACAAATGCAATTTCCACCATATACTGTATGTCAAATTATGTACTGTGTTTTATAACATTCTGTGATGGAAATTACATTAAACATTTTTTGGGAATACAAATAGCCAATGAGTAGGCCCTACTGTATGTTTAACTAAGTTTTATACCATTTCATGAATTTTAAATGCACTCTATAATCTTCTGTCTTTATTTTCTTTCTATTTGTGTTAATTATAAAATGTTTGTCGTGAAACATAATGATGTCACAACTTTACGGTGACATTGCTGCCTCATACATATTTTTTGTCGTAATAACTGTATGCTGTCAGTTAACCAATATACATTTTCATAATAATATGTTATATCTTACAATTACATATTTTCTCAATTATGTTATTTTATCATAATAGCATTATTATGAGAAAATGTATTGTTGTAACAAGAAAAAAAAATGTTTTTTTTTTATTTATTTATTACAACATAGCATTTCGATTTATGAAGAAATTCATTGTTTTGTCAAGACAAAAAAGTTTTAATGACAGAATCTCGTTATTATGAGAAAATATATTGAAAAAATAATCTTATGTCTTTAAAACAGATGTTTTTTTTTTCTTGTTACAACATTTTTATTTTTATTTTTTTGTAATAATGAGATATGACATTAAAACAATACATTTTCATGTAATAATGAGATTGTCGAGATTGTCATTAAAAAATATGCTTTTACCATAATAATGAGATATTATATTGTTAAAGTAACATATTTTGTATGTGATGTGACAATGTAGGCTTATAAGCCTTTATATAGTTAAAATGCATACATTTATTAATACAACTCGAATTCCGGAAATGTTGGGATTTTTTTAAATATTAATAAAATTAAAAACTAAAAGAATTTCTAATCACATGAGCCAATATTTTATTTACAATAGAACATAGATAACATAATAAATGTTTAAACTGAGAAATTTTACAATTGTATGCACAAAAGGAGCTCATTTCAAATTTGATGCCTACTACAGGCCTCAAAATAATTGGGATGGGTGCATGTTTACCATGGTGTAGCATATTCTCTTCTTTTCAAAGCAGTTTGAAGACATCTGGGCATTGAGGTTATGAGTTTTTGGAGTTTTGGTGTTGGAATTTGGTCAAATGCTTGCCTGATATAGGTTTCCAGCTGCTGAAGAATTCGTGGACGTCTTTGACATATTTTTTGTTTAATGATGCACCAAATGTTCTCTATAGGTGAAAGATCTGGACTGCAGGCAGACCAATTCAGCACCAGGACTCTTCTACTACGAAGCCATGCTGGTGTAATAGCTTCAGTATGTGGTTTTGGATTGTCCTGCTGAAATACACAAGGCCTTCACTGAAATAGGTGTCGCCTGGAGGGGAGCATATGTTGCTCTAAAACCTTTATAAACCTCTCAGCCTTCATAGTGCCTTCCAAAACATGCAAGCTGCCCATACTGTATGCACTTATGCACCCCCATAACATCAGAGATACTGGCTTTTGAACTGAACACTGACAACACGCTGGAACGTCTCCCTCCTTTTTATCCCGGAGAGCACAGTGTCAGTGATTTCCAACAAGAATATCAAATTTGGACTCGTCTGAACATAGAACACTTTTCCACTTTGAAACAGTCCATTTTAAATGAGCCTTGGCCCACAGGACACGACGGCGCTTCTGGACCATGTTCACATATGGCTTCCTTTTTGCATGATAGAGCTTTAGTTGGCATCTGCTTCCTTTTTGCATGATAGAGCTTTAGTTGGCATCTGCAGATGGCACGGCGGATTGTGTTTACCGACAGTGGTTTCTGGAAGTATTCCTGGGCCGATTTAGTAATGTCAGTGACAGAATAATGCCGATGAGTGACGCAGTGTCGTCTGAGGGCCCGAAGACCACGGGCATCCAACAAAGGTCTTTGGCCTTGTCCCTTAGGCACAGAGATTTCTCCAGTTTATCTGAATCTTTTGATGATGTTATGCACTGTAGATGATGAGATTTGCAAAACCTTTGCAATTTGAAGTTGAGGAATGTTGTTTTTAACGTATTCCACAATTTTTTTTACGTACTCTTTCACAGATTGGAGAGCCTCTGCCCATCTTTACTTCTGAGAGACTCTGCCTCTCTAAGACATCCCTTTTATAGCTAATCATGTTACAGATCTGATGTTAGTTAACTTAATTAGTTGCTAGATGTTCTCCCACCTGAATCTTTTCAAAATGTCTTGCTGTTTCAGCCCTTTGTTACCCCCCGTGCCAACTTTTTTGAGACCTGTAGCAGGGATCAAATTTGAAATGAGATCATTTAGTGGATAAAAGTGTATAATTTCTCCGTATAAACATTTGTTATGTTCTCTATGTTCTATTGTGAATAAAATATTGGCTCATGTGATTTGAAAGTCTTTTAGTTTCCATTTTATTAAAATTTAAAAAAAGGTCCCAACATTTCCAGAATTCGGGTTGTATATTGTAATAATGGAAGTTTGGGTCCCTGTATTTGATGAAACACCCTATTCCGTTTGACCCACTTGAGAAATACACAATTACGTTGCATAATCTAAAACGTGTGCCATCATTGATCTTATGCATGCAAAAGATGTATAGGTTATGCCTCTTGCAGGAGGAATATGTGCTGACTCCAAAGCTGATAGAGCAGAAGCTCAATCTAACAATGCAATATCCTCTCATCACACCGGCTTTAGATCACAAAGCTCCCCCTCCCTCGAGTATGACACAGGGCGCAGATTAGTGTCTATGTACATGGCCGTTCTCTTCTCAGCGCATCGTCAGAATGAGCCCAGCTGCCTGGGGAAAACAGGCGTCTCTTTGTCAAGACTCTGACTCACTTTTGGCCTGTCCTCAGTGACTCTGTGTTATCCGCCCGTTCTGTTGAGCCCCAGCATGAGGTTAAAAAGACAGAGAAGCAAAGAGCTGTGTCCAATAATATTATTGTGTTGTGTCACGGCGCCGTCTGATCGTTCCATTACCAACCGCATCACTTACGTATTAACGGTTGCCACAGATTGCTGTTCTGAAGACAAAGGTCATTATTTCCTGTTAGTTCCTCTTTTGCTTTGAAGCGAAAGTTTCTTTCAAGTTTCTGCTGGTTGCACATTGTGCAGTTTTTTGCCACAATTTGGCCAATTGATACAAATTTCAGAATCACTTTCATAACAGAGCAAAAGCGACAGTCTTTAACACTACATGAGTGAGGATCACACACCACCAGACTTTCAGGTCATTCAGAGCATAACAAAACTCATGTAGAAATACAAATTAAATCTGCAAAAGGTCTCTGACCTTCAACTAGTGTTGACTTGTCCAGATTCTAAACTGGGGAAAAAAATCTTAGTCGTAAAGTGTATGCCAGCCTTAAATTAGCAACTAACAAGAAAATACTTTGAAAATGAATTATTAACCTGTTTTTAAAACAATATTTTGCATTGTAGAACAACTGCAAATTACAAAATGATTGCAATTTATTTTTTAAAAATTACATAAAAGTATAAAAAAATTAATTTTATTTTGCTTGGAAAGTATCCACTTTATATCTGACTTCACAGAATAACGCAATTTAAAATCTGCTATCTTGTCTAGTAAGTGCTCAGTTCTACAGCCATGCTGTTTCGAGCCAATCATCTGAGCCATAGCTATCATTTGACTAATTACTATTGTAAGTAATTATACACTACACGTAATTAAGATTAGTATGCATAGTGAATCAAGATCAATTCCTTGTAGACTTGATTAGCTAGATGGCCAGACAGAGAGGAGAGACAGATTAAAAAGCTTAGACAGGCAGATTGATTGATTGATGTATTGATGTATTGATTGATTGATTGATTGATTGATTGATTGATTGACTGATCGATTGATCGATCAATAGACAGAACAACAGACAGTCAGACTAATCATCACTTCACAAGCCATTATTTCTCTCACAAGAAAGTTTGTGCCTCAACCTTCTATCTGTTGATATCTTTGATGCTTGAATGTCAGGTAATTGAGTGTATTTGGTATTAGAGATTTTGCCATTTTGGGGATAATTTGTAGACGGTTGAGGCATATTTTTGAACTGGGAACTCAGGACCGTGCACATATAGGGTAAAATGCCTTTAGAAGTTAACACGATCAATACCATTTAGGGTTTTCTTGTTTTTCTTTCTAATGTTAGCTTACTGTATGATGTATGTTTACATAACATATGGGTCTTTATATTTGCACTGTTTCATCTTCGAAAGGTGGCAGTTCTGGTTGAAGACAGAGAGATTTGCAAGGATCTAAGATAACAGATGCAGTAACACACCAGTTGAGTTCAAATTATCACAAAATACGTTAAGGAATAACACAGGTTGTGTTTTTTAACACATTCATTAGATAGACTGACAAACAGACAGATCTATTGACAAAGGCAGGTGGTAATACAGGGAGACTAACTTTCAGTCTACATAACAAACATTTGTAAATGCAGAGTACAAGATGAGTCATCCATATTTTTTGTCTGTTTTCCAGTAAGAGACTGTTCATTTTAAATGTGGTAAAGTGAAATTTGATCAACTTTCAGTGCTTATAAATGGCCTCAAAACTAACAGACACAGACTAAATTCAAATTTAGATTTCACGGGGTCTCTAAGCTGAGTTCAGCCCACTCAACAACGCTAAATCTAACATGCTGGAACATGTGCTCACGCCCAACTGGCATAGTCTGGAAATCACACGAACATTCTCAGTGGGGGATGCCGAACGACTGAACGTGGGCTCAGTTTGTGATTTCGGATGCCAAACTGCTTTGATTCGAGGAGACTGTGCTTTACGCAGCATACGATATGCATCCAGGCACACGCCATTTACATTTCTCCCTTTATGAAATGAGAGAAAATATATAATTGAGAGGATCCATCGTCTAACGATAGGGAGCAGCGGTAATTGGCGAGTAAACACGGCACTCAAGCCTCTCGAAGGAAATAAAAGTGGGAGCACACGAAGCCAAACAGAGAGTGCATTAAGCTCGGATAATGATCCCAGCTTGACTTAGATATTCTGGCTTTATCGTGCCCACCCACACTTGAGGTCTCGGCTGAGCCGCTCTGCTGTGACTTGCGCATGGAGTTCAGTTTTTCTCTAAGTGTTCCGTGGAGACGTGGTCCTCCCTCCAAACTAGTCCATTAGAGGCTGGGTCAATACCACACAGTGGGTGGGGATGAGGGTGTGTGAGGACTGTGTTTCTGGATGGGAGCGTTCGCACGCGTGCCCCGATGTCAGTGCACTGCCTTTAAAAGCAATCAGGAGTACGGCTGTACATAACACTGAAATATTGTACATGGAAAATTTGATTTGTCGACAGCATTTGAAAAGAGAGATGTTGCATCTGAGCTTACATGAAGGTTTATTTTAGCTTTGACAGACAGACAGACAGACAGACAGACAGACAGACAGACAGATAGATAGATAGATAGATAGATAGATAGATAGATAGATAGATAGATAGATAGATAGATGTCCATCTATAAAATGTGGATGGATGGATGGATGGATGGACTGATAGACAGAACTATAGATAGATAGATAGATAGATAGATAGATAGATAGATAGATAGATAGATAGATAGATGTCCATCTATAAAATGTGGATGGATGGACTGATAGACAGAACGACAGAACTATAGATAGATAGATAGATAGATAGATAGATAGATAGATAGATAGATAGATAGATAGATAGATAGATAGATAGATAGATAGACAGATAGATGTTCAACTATCAAAAAATATGGATGGATGGAACAATAGCTAGAAAGATAGACTGACAGAACAGTAGAATGTTAGAATGATAGAATAAACAGACAGACAGACAGACAGACAGACAGATAGATAGATAGATAGATAGATAGATAGATAGATAGATAGATAGATAGATAGATAGATAGATAGATAGATAGATAGATAGAGAACGTATGTGAAATGATGGGAACTTTCAGTTTATAGATCAAAAATAACACTTCTATAATGTTACTGAGTTGTTTAGCAGCCGACAACCAGTGCTTACAAGACAACTGATAAACACTGCTTACCTCATTAAATATTCATGCATTTTTGTGCAGTCGCGGAAGCTTTCACATGATGTGTTGTGATGATGTGTTTCACATGAGGAATTTCAGAATCTGACAGAAACATTAAAACGCAGGATGCTAATAGCAAACTTAAACCAGGCAGAGTGGATTTACACACCAACAGTTTTACAGATGAACAAGCTGTTATTAAAACTGGGTTGCGTATCATCCAATCGTCTGATCGATGTTACTGACCTCCTAATTATGCAAATACGAACCTTAACTCAGGGTTTACAGATTTACAGAAGGAAATATCAAAACCTGAATACTCAGGATTAACTATTAACCCACAGTAATGAATATGAATATTGGTTCATGAATGTAAATTAGTCGACAATGCATCCTGTCCTGTAATATAATACAATATAATATAATATAATATAATATAATATAATATAATATAATATAATATAATATAATATTTATCAAGAAAAGACATGTCGATTAGGATTACATTTTAGGATTACATTCTAGGATTACATTACAGTATAGAAATGCCCGAGTGTGAAAACCCCATCTGACAAAGTGGACAGATCGTGTGTAAATAGTTTTATAAAGCAGTATTTTTGAAGGTAAAACTGTGTTAATATGCACTGCTCTGTGAGTTGCAAATGGTGTTGCTCTCGGAGCAATTCTCTTCATAAACTGTGCGATAATGTAGTGCTCTTGCCACAGCTCATGATTTTGTTCCCTGCTAAAAAGTTCTGCACTAACTTACAGCAATTCCTTCAAATAGGTCACGCTAAAAGCACTCATCATGAACAGCATAGCATTTGAAAAGTCCATTCTTTCTCATTTATTTTGGTTCCAGGCAGCAGATGGGCTGCGGTTGATAACCAGTAGAGATGTGGGTTCCCTGTAATAGGCATAACGCTGGTCAGATAAGCGAGATCGCTTCATAAAAGAGAGGTTTAATGGCATTTAAGTGGAGTGAGGGAAAAACTTTTAGTATAAGAGGCTTTTCTTAGTCACCTGTGCAAGATTCAGCTCGATATTGTAAATAGGAAAACAACAGCTAATAGATGAACTTGATAATACTTGATGACGGCATTAATCATCAAATTTCATTATAGATTACTTGGGTTTTATGGATTAGTAGGGTCAAATGGAGTGCGACAAAAATTAGATTTTGGTCAAATTTAAATAAAATTTAGGCTTTAAAATAACCATAAGTAAAACCATAAGTGAGTACCCAATAATAACATTAAGGATTTTTTTTATTTTATTTTTTAATGATAATTTTTATATTCTTCATTTTATGTATAATAATAATAATATTAATAATAATAGTAATCTCTCCATAAATTCATCAACATTGTTTTGCTGGAAAAAAAATGGCAAATAATGCAAAATCAAACGTTTATCATGGTTGTACAAGATCAATGAATACAATGAATGTAATCAATAATTTGACCTGAAATAACAAGCAACAGTTCCTCTTGTCTAGCCCTCTTGTAATTGATTTTAATTTGCACATTGACTGAAGATAACAATATCCAAACCTCTAGATTAATCTATGATTAAAACAGTTGTTAGTTGCAGCCCTAACTGTGTAAAGTCAGTTGTTACTACGGAAAAAAAAGCAAAAAAAAAAAAAAAGCCTGACCTCTCATGTCTTTAAATACAGAGTAGAATGGCTTCTAAATATCAGTAAGGTTTTATGTGTTCTCTGTAGTTTTTGTCTTCTTTTTGTAACCTCGGAGGAGGCTGTTTCTTCCTCTAATTGAGCAGCTGCCTTCCTCCAAGTCTATCCGAGCCCAAGCTCCCTCTCCGCACAGTTAATCATTTGCACTATATTTAGCTGGAGTTGTGCCTGCCTGCCCATGGCTTTGCGTTTAGCCTTATCCCTGGGCACACGGTAATTGTGAAACGTGTTTGGTAAAAACAGTTCCACCAGAGGAAAAATAAACAAGTCCTTCGGCAGTGTAGGGATTTTGGCTGAGGGCGAAATGCCAGCAGGTGGTCATGTTTCACGATCGCAGTGGGGAATCATGCAAGACCACCTCACGGCTTATCGCATGACTCACCGTATGTGTGCGTAGAAATATTAAAAAAAACAACGCCACCAGCATTCGTGTCCCAATTCACTAAGCATATAGTGCCAACGGCTCTGTTTCTCTGCGCCACAATCTAGAACTTCTCAGAACAGATAGCATAGGCCCCCAGAACACATTTTGTCCCTTATTTTTGTATGTGAACTAAAAATTCGTTCAAAACAAACACAAACGCAACTTGGGGACTCCAAATCATTTTTCAGCAAGCTTTCAGGAAACAAAACATGTTTTATTATTGATATTATTTGCAGTCTTGCACTCGCAGACACCATTTTGCTGATTTTCCACTATATTTAACTGACAGGGGTTCTCTTCTGTTTTAGTTATGGTTGTTTCTTAGACTTGTTGTGAATTTTGAGATGAGACTAGAAGGAAAAGGATACTGAAATTTACTGTAGCACTGATTAAAAATGCTCTGAAAATATTTATCTGAATGCCTCATCATTGGCTTGACAAAACAAAGCCTGTAGCACATATTTGTGACAAAAGAATCATCAGTCAGATCAGACAATTTGACAAAGTGTGTATTTTTTCTGCTCTGTGTATAAACACAAACACAAAATCTGCATAATTTTTCAATTTTTCTGTACATGCTGCACTAGATGGGTAACCATTGAATAAACTTGTAATATTTTGGCTAACAGTTAGTGGCGTTGTTGATACTGCTATAAACTAAACTAAACTAAAATAAAATAAAATAAAATAAAATATCCCTGATACAACAACACAAAAAGGCCCTGTGATCATTAAAATAAAATAACATTTGAATGAAAATAAAATAAAATATGTTACACAAGTTTATTTATCAAACATCAATTATATTTATTCTTAAAATGTTGCTATATGAAAACATGATGCCATTTACAATAAAACAAAGCAAAGCAAAACAAAAAGCATATAGCCCTCTGGTCAAAAAACAAATATTGTCAAATTACAATATTAAGCATGCATGTCATTTTACAATGAAGTAAAGGAAAGCAAAAGAAAACAAAAAGCCCACAACCCTGTGGTTACAAAACAAAACAAAACAAAACAAAACAAAGCAAAGCAAAGCAAAGCAAAAGCAAAGCAAAACAAAAAGCCCACAACCCTGTGATTACAAAACAAAACAAAACAAAACAAAACAAAACAAAACAAAGCAAAGCAAAGCAAAGCAAACCAAAAAGCCCACAGCCCTGTGAGTACAAAACAAAACAAAGCAAAGCAAAGCAAAACAAAACAAAAAGCCCTGTGAGTACAAAACAAAACAAAACAAAGCAAAGCAAAACAAAAAGCCCACAGCCCTGTGAGTACAAAATAAAACAAAGCAAAGCAAAGCAAAATAAAACAAAAAGCCCTGTGAGTACAAAACAAAACAAAACAAAACAAAGCAAAGCAAAGCAAAGCAAATCAAATCAAATCAAAGCAAAGCAAAAAGCCCACAGCCCTGTGAGTACAAAACAAAGCAAAACAAAACAAAAAGCCCTGTGAGTACAAAACAAAACAAAACAAAACAAAGCAAAGCAAAGCAAAGCAAAGCAAAGCAAAACAAAACAAAAAGCCCTGTGATTACAAAACAAAACAAAGCAAAGCAAAAGCAAAGCAAAACAAAAAGCCCACAGCCCTGTGATCACAAAAGAAAACAAAAAAACCTGAATATTGTCAAATTAAAAACAACAAATTGCACAACATTTAACATGTATAACATGATTGTTATATATATATATATATATATATATATATATATATATACAGTACTGTGCAAAAGTTTTAGGCTACTAGTATTTTCACTAGCTAAAAAATGGTTTTAAGTCAGTTATTTCTATCTTTTGCTGTAGTCCAAACATTCATTTTGCCATTAATTGTAATAATCCAGTGAGATTTTTGTTTGCACAAGGAGTCTGAATCAGCCAGTGCTCCACAAAGAGATCTGATCTCACCATCATCCAGTCTGTCTGGAATGACATGAAGAAACAGAACAAACTGAGACAGACTAAATCCAGAAGAACTGTGGCAATGTCTTCAAGATGCTTCAAGAGACCTACCTGCAAAGCTACCTGAGAAACTATGCGCAAGTGCACCTAGGGCAAAAGCTGATTTAAACGCAAAGGTTTAATTTAGTTTTAGTTTAATTTAGTTAATAGAAGTTAATTGATAAAGAAAATCTATTTATGACATTATTTTTGACAGCATTCTCATTTTACACATTCTCATTTTACATTTTTACACAACTTTTCACAGTACTGTAGCTTTGCAGGTAGTTCTCTTGAAGCATCTTGGAGACGTTGCTACAGTTCTTCTGGATTTAGTCTGTCTCAGTTTGTTCTGTTTCTTCATGTCATTCCAGACAGACTGGATGATGGTGAGATCAGATCTCTTTGTGGAGCACTGGCTGTTTCAGACTCCTTGTGCAAACAAAAATCTCACTGGATTATTACAATTAATGGCAAAATGAATGTTTGGAAATGTATACTGATATTTCCTACTGACACACTACAGCAAAATATAGAAATAACTGACTTAAAACCATTTTTTATGTGGTGAAAATACTAGTAGCCTAAAACTTTTGCACAGTACTGTATATATATATATATATATATATATATATATACACACACACACACACACACACAAAGAACATTATTAATCATGTCTTTATTTTGTTCTACCCAGTTATCACAAGGAAAAAATGTCTGAGCCACAGCATAAAATACTGTATCTGCTTAAAAAAAAAAAATCTAATCCTTACTTATGACCAATCAAGTGCTGTAAATTGCATTTTTTTAATGTTCTGCAGAGGATTCATTGTGATTGTTATCAAGGCAATGTTCTTTCTGTCCTTTCAATGTTCTTTCTGAAAAGTGCTATCTATTGCTTATCCTCGGCTCTACATATTTTCCAGTGAAATCACAAACAAAATGTAATCAAATGTGTCCTAGCTGCTGATATACATCCACTGACATACATCTGCCACTTTGGCTTATTAAAGGAAAATTTAGCAAATTACAACCATGGACAACTCCTACTCAAAGCAAGTTGGTCAGCAAGAATGCCTGTTCCCTCAAATCACAAATTTTATGTTAAAATAGCAACTCAGTGTTCTATGGACATTATTGTGTGGATTTTTTTGGACATTTGAGCATAACCTAATTAATATTCATGAGTGAAGAACATGATGCAGCCCCCAACACTTTTTGTGAGTGATGTCTATGAATATGTGTATTTTTGTCTTCTGGTGTTTTTGAGCTGTTGCACTCCACAGGATAAAAAATAAATAAATAATGTGAAAAATAGAGTCAGAAAAGCATGCTCTTCCATACGATAAATGGAGAAGTGAGCACAAAATTCATGAAATATATTCTGGTCTATTTTCAAAGCGCACCACAACATCTTTCAAACATCTACCTGTAAAGTGCACATCTTTTTCAGGGCATGCATATACTGTAGAAAAAAAAAAATATATATATCTTGCTGTGTATTGTTTATGCTGCGTAAAACAAACATACCGAGTACCATCTCCAAAATATCAGGGAAAAATGCCAGCTCTCTGTTAACGTCAATGTTTGGAACTCAGTGTAGACTTAGAGTTAAGACAGGCTGTGAGCCGTCATGTTAATGGAGGCTAAGAGGGATCGTGAGACGAACCCCCAGCAAGCCTTTTCATCATTACTGTGAGGAGACCACAGCACACGCCTAATGGGCTCTCCTATTAGAAGCCATCATTCACGAATCCCTTTGTCACGTACCACTGTAGCACTGCTCACTCGCGTGGAGACCCAACAGCAGCGCTTAAAGGGGCCGAGATCAACATGTTAATGCTAATGAGACAGCATGTAGCCACACAGAGACGGCTGTGTGATAATGGTTAAATAGTCACTTGAGAAGTGTATGATAGTGTAATACTGCAGCGATGGGCTTGAAAAATCCACAAAATGATACTATTCATGGTGTAAAGCACTCCGATCTCCAGTGTTGGTTGTGTTTTAATGGCGAAAACGAAAGAGACAAAAACATGATCACTGGTCTGTGAGATATAAAGCCTGCCTGTATGTAATATCAGATTCATACAGCACACCCACAAACATTTACTCAACATCTGATGCTTACTGCACACAAAACAGCCAGCCCTTTCTGAAAACTGCAGGCTCCTGAGGTAAATAAAATAAATAAATGAAACAAACACAAAGGCCTATATAAAATATAAATAAACAAGTCTTAATGAAATGAAATTAATAAATAAAATATTTTGCTCCAAACTGAAGTGAAAAATATATAAATGTACTTATATTGTTACTTCTTACTATATTTCATGTTAAAATAAACAAAATAAATAGCTAAATAGCTTTTGTTAAAGGATTGCTCATCAGGGCTCTCTGTTGGTCTGGAAGAACAGCGAAACAAACAGTGATTAGTCATTAATGAAATTCAGACGGTGTGTTTCTGTCTGGACCAGGCTGGTTGCTGAGCAGAATAAGCTGCAAAGTGGATCAGACTTATGCTGACCGAAAGGCTGGCTCTGTGAGACTAGCCTATATGCATCAGCATCCGGTTAAAGCTGAAACGGTCTGCTAACACAGTCAAAATCCCTAATCCTAACCAAGACTTAGAGGAAACAAGACAAAAAAGACTGAGGAACTGTCAAAACACATTTACAGTCTGTGCTGTACATGGACAATTGGACAGCAGTCCTTGTCAGACTGTCAGTTCCAATGTAATTCCTGTGAAAACATAGAAAAGAATATAACAGCCAAAAAGGGCAAAGCATTCAACTCTATAAGAAACGCTTGCTGTATTGTTGTTGCTGTTTTTCAAATCTAGTGTCTGGCCATGTGCTTTAGAAGACATGATGTGTGCTGTAATTAATGCTATTGTTAAACACAGCACTGTGTCAGGTAAAAAAAAGACTCTTTCTAAAGCACTAGACAAAATAAAACACTAGACTCAGTCATTGTAAACGATGCTTTTCATATTCAGTGACCACAGACTAGCTTTGTAACGTGCTGAGCTTAACAAACCACTGTTTGTTTTTTTCTACCTAAACTGACCCTTAAAAATGATTGGTCGTTCAATGTTTCTGTGCAAAAAGAAAATAATACTAATAAAATACTACTACTACTACTACTACTACTAGTACTAAAAAAGCTAAATTCTGACAGACTGCTGGGCTCATGAATATTAATCACATAGTCTACAATCGCTTGAATTGGTTTGCTGAAATTAAAAGATGAAATAGGTTTGCCGCTTGCATGAGTGCTTGGTCTTAAAGGCTTTGTTTTACACGAAAGGCTAAAATAATGGATACTTTCAAATGAATTCCATCATTTTGTCAGGAAAAATAAATAAATAAAAAATAAATAAAAATTAAAGTAAGACTCCCGCTTTCTATCTTAACGTGTGCATGTGCTTAAACCAGCTTATCAGGATCAGCTTAAACCAGCTCATGACCAATATATGCTGTTTTAGTTTTTTTGTTTTTTTGCAACAGGGTGTGAGAGTAGATACAGTGGCTGCGTCCGAAAGCTTAGGCAATGACTTTGCAGACCAAAGGTACACTCTTAAAAATAAAGGTGCTTCACGATGCCATAGAAGAAACTTTTATGCCTAAATGGTTCCATAGAAAACCTTCAGAAGAACCATTCTGTTTCACAAAAGGTTCTCTATGGTGAAAGAAGGTTCTTCAGATTATAAAAAGGTAAGAAAGAGATGGTTCTTTAAAGAACCTTTGACTGAATGGTTCTTTGTGGAACCAAAAGTGGTTCTTCTATGACATTGCTGTGGAGAACCTTTTAAGCACCTTTATTTTTGAGTGTACCTCCTTAAACTGATATAAGACAGGCAATATAATGCTTTAATGATCTACAACAACAACAAAAAAAGAGAGCTTTCTCATAACTAAGTGGATATTTAATTACTACAATACTATTTTCTTGCTTGAAATGACAAAAAATTGGGCAAATTTGGGCAAAAATGTACATTTGCACACAAACTGACCACAAACTGTGACTTTCAGATGCCATCTTTATTTTTTGGTTAGCTGTCATGGAATGAAACACACAGGATTTTGGGATATGAAAGGCTACGATGGATATCTATACTGCCTACAGTGGTGGATTAAGTACTTTATCTAAGTATTCATTATTATTATTACTATTATTTTGGCAAACTTTTACTTTTGCTTCACTACATTCCAAAGCATACATATCATACTTTTTACTCCACCACATTTCATAAAAACATGTCGTTCCACATTATTTTGAACTGGAGAAATCAAGGCGAGTTATTTAAAGCAAAAAATTAAATGACCCCATTATTTACTCATCCTGGGTGTATATGACTTGCTTCTTTCAGACGAATACAATCATATATATACATATATACACTGTAAAAAAAAATAGTTCTTTCAACTTAAAATAATTTGTTACCCCACTGACTTAAAATTTTTAGTTTATTCAACTAAAATATTCCAGTTGTCCCTTAAATTAACACTGAGTAACTTAAAATTTCAAGTTGACTAAACTAAAAATTTTAAGCCAGCGAGGTAAAAAATTATTTAAAGTTGAAACAACTTTTTGGAACATTTTTTTTTACAGTATATATATATATATATATTGTGACGAGTTGGCTGCCTCCCCCCTTTCATGTCATCACCACCCCGTCCCTTATTCGCCGCCCTTCACCAGGCTCCCGACGGGAGTGGGCGTGTGAGAGAGGAGAGGCGCGGAAACTAGCCCGGTCTGGCGGCGTGTGATGAGGCGCACCTGTATCGAATAGGGCCTCATCACCGCCGCCGTTAAATGCCGAGAGCGCCTCTCCTCGGGAGACCGGTCTCTTTCCCCGTGCATGCACGCTGGTGTCCTCGTGGGTCCAGGAAGGGTGCGTTGAGGGATTCCCCGCCGCCGCCAGAGACGCGAGCCGCCGGACCCGTAGTCTGGATGACGCTGCACCCGTGACACGGCCGTCGGGCCAGGATGCCGGGCCGTGGAGTCCCCCCAGATGTGCCGCGGCCAGCAGAGGATGAAGCCGCGAGCAGAAGCCGCCGCCCCTCGCGCCCCGGACCAGGAGGGGAGCGCGTGCGGCCACCGGACTCCGCCCCTTCCCTGGACCCTTCCTTCCTGAACACTGCCTTCCCTCACACTCGCGTTTCACGACGAGGACACCAGATTCCCCGTTTATTTGGACACTTTATTTTCCCCTGGACACTTTATTTTAAATTTCTGTTGAATAAAAGCCTCTCCGAGGCCTGACGCCACACCCACTGTGTCTGTCGTTTGCTCCTCCTGCCACA
The DNA here is from genome assembly GCA_021397915.2 of Tor tambroides. NCBI lineage: Eukaryota > Metazoa > Chordata > Actinopteri > Cypriniformes > Cyprinidae > Tor > Tor tambroides. The sequence goes on from JAFVLL020030996.1 coordinate 21,604, forward strand.
ATATATATATATTGCCCTGACTGCATATTGTATGTTGTCATCCTATTTATACACAATTTGTTTTTGTTTTTTCCTCATTTTAATATGAAGCAGTATTTTATTAGGCTATCTGTACTTTTAATTCAACACTCAGTTTGTGTACTTTGTCCAGCACTGGCTGCCTTCACAAATCGATCAGACAGGTATCTCAGCAAACAGGACACGATCACTGGATTCAGACATGCCTTGTTGTCTTCCTCCCTTCATATGCTGGCTGCAGAGGCAGTATTTTTCAATTTTCAGACACAGCCAGAGAGAGTGCTCTCATTTACACACTAGAGTTTGTGATGCGTCACTGTACAGTATCAGACTGCAGTCCAACTCACTGTGTTCCTGCTTTATTTACATTTAGAACGGCTCTTTCCATGCCCTCATAAACACAAGTGCCCTTATAAGCGATCAGTCAGAGCGTTCTAGTATGTAGGCGCTTTAAAGGGGTCATAGGACACAGCATGCATATCTGTGCTAAACTTATCCTTAGCTTCTAAATTAATAGTTGCATATGCCAGTGATTTACTCACAATGAACTAAGGCTGAAAAGTATGCTAAAGTGAACTTCTTTTTCACGAGGGAATATAACTACCTCTTCTAGATGTAAATGCATGCTGGATGTTACCACATTAAGCAGTTTCTTTCTTTTTTTAACTGACATGACATTTTTAGAGTGTAAATTTCAAGAAGGCCTCTGAAAATTCCCAGCATCTTTGCCCAAGTCTCATTTTACATGACACTTCTGAAAGATGAAACCAGCTGATGTTGGAGGGGAAAGCATCCAGAAGATTTGATAGCCGGAGCGTCCCACAAACATGAATGATCTCTGAGGGCAAACGGGTTGTGCTTTTGTTACTCGAGGGATATGAGATATTAAAGGTCACCACATAGTGACCTTCAAGACAGAAGAAAAGAAAAAAAGCTCTCCTTTCACACACACACACACTTCTCACCATACTCTCAACAGACAGACGCGATCCTGCCTGGTGTCAGAGGAGTGGGATGAGAGAGTGTTTAAAAATTAAACCCACTCCATTTTAAATGGCTTGTCAGCTATTATTCATCATGAAACATGTGTTCTACATGGTACTTGGATATTGAGCTTTATACTGTACCTCATTTTTAAAGCATTTGCCTCCTATATACAGTGCAGTTATTAAAGGGACAGTGCACCCAAAAATTAAATTGAGGTTACCAATTACTCACATTTATGTTGGTCAAAACCCATATAAGTGTTCATTTTTGGTTGACTAAGCTCTATAACTTACAGAGGAGACAGATGAAGTTTCATTAAATATTATGAAAATATATTATGAATTAATATTAATAATACAATTGCATCCAAATATATATATATATATATATATATATATATATATGTTATTTAAAAACTAAAAACTTTCTTGATATGCAGTATATAGTGAAATAATGACTCCCCAAACTCCCCAGAAACCTAAATATATTAAGAATTTAAAAAAAATCATGATAAAATGTATCATAAATAAATAAACCAACAAATGAATGAATGAATAAAATGGTTATTTGTTTGTGTGTGTGTGTGTGTGTGTGTGTGTGTGTGTGTGTGTGTGTGTTTGTGTGTGTATGGTTACACTACTTGTAATTTAAGAGTCATTAAACTGAAATTTTTGAAAAGAGTATAACAGTTTTTCAAAACAATATGAAACCAGCATGAATACAGAAAACATTTTTAAGAACTTGTTTGTTTGTATTTGTTTCCCTTTTTCTTTAAAAACTTAAACCTTAAAAATTAAATCTTAAAAATAAGTATTGTATATTTATATATTAAAAGTTATTAAAAGGAAAATATGTATTTATTTTTTACTTGATGGTTACACGACATTTCATAAAACTGAAATTGACTCTAAAAATGTAAAGTGGTGTAACCATCAAGTAATTTATACATGAAACCAACATGAATACAGAGAGTAAGATTTTTAATAACATGGCACAGGTCATTTTTTTTTTAGAAGATTTTTCCCTCTCTTTATCATTTATCTCAATGACCAACTGAATGAAACAGTGTGTTGCTTTTGCTTAATACTCAATGGGAAAAACCAAAACGCCATTCTTGTTATGCCGGCCGGCAGAGTGAATACAGCTTGAATAATAAATTTAGCCCCTCAGCAACTTGCCACAGAAATAATCACACTTTTTCATTTAGGGGTGAGGAGAGATTGAGACAGACAGAGAGGGGAGTAAAATATCTCTCTGAGGAGACGTGGATCTACTATAAACCAGCCTAACCTCATTCCCAGCTTCACCGTTCTCCCGATGAATAGACGGATGCAGGGAGTAAGAGAAACCAAAAGATGTGAAACACATTATCCATATATTTATTCCTGAGGCTTTGCCGCACGGGATCTTGTTGCTAATTTATTTCATTATTTCAACATCGCTGTGATTGAGAGAAAGAAGGGAGAATGTGACCCGAGGCACACCGCAAAAGCAATCTCAGCTTCAGGCTAGCGCTGCATGAGTAAAACAGACTGCTTTTTATTTTAAATAAAGCTGTTTGGCTTGATTTAAACAGTTATTATTGACTCTGTCCAGAAAAGGGAGTGATAAATGTAAGATCAGGAAATTACGTTTAATTGTGTTGAAACACAGTTAGCCTAATAGTTCAGCTGGGTGGGAAGTAGACGCCATTGTTCTTTTATTCATTTTTTAATTAATTTATTTATTTTTATTAGGGTTAAAAACCTTTTAAATGGTCCCAAAACACTTTATTAAGAAAAACAAAGCCCACTGACATTAATGACACTGTCTGAGCAGAGCACAAAGTGGATTTGATCTTTGACAATATTTATTGTACATGTAACCGTCAGTCACGCAGTATATATATATATATATATATATACACATACATATAACAAAAAAAAATCTTAAAAACAACACATTTTTATTGTGAAACATTACTGCAATTTAATTCTATTGCTATTATATTATATTATATTAAATAATGTTATTAATTTAATCAATATTAGAATTAATATATTCATTACATAAGCACTAGCCTAAACAGAAACATTTTGTCCCAATACAAAATACTTCATTATCACCTCCAAACAATGTAATGCATCCTTGCTGAATAATTAATTCATTGTTATAGCTTAATTAATTATTGCAGTTAGTTTTGCTTTTTATTGCAATTATTAATCGAACAATAAAATAAATGAATAAATAATCTTACTGACCCCAAACTTTTGGATGCTATTGCATACATATTTAAAACCAAATCAAATCAAATCAAATCAAATCAAACCAAACCAAACCAAACCCCTAAATCCTTTTAATTAAAATTATAGGTCCAATGTAAATGTCAAAATTACATGTGTAGACTTTTTAATTTTTTTTATTATTATTTTATTTTATTTATTTTTTTTATTTCAACAGTAGTGTAATTTGAAATTAAACACATTAAAAATAAAAAAAAAAAATGAAAATTGAAAACAACAACAACAACAATAATAATAATAATAAATAAATAAATAAATAAAAATAACTGAAAATGTTTTAATGATTAGGATGATAAAATCATGCACTGATAAAATGGTAAAATCTACTAAATTAAAAACATAATCAGCCACTGTATTGTACATCAAAAAAAAAAATATATATATAGGTAGCAGGTAAACAAAAAGGGCTTCATGTGGCAGCATTTCAGTTGGTTTTAAAATGTCAAAAATGTCAAATTCAATTTGACTTAATACATTTTTCTACATTAAGCTACACCTCAGAAATTATTTTTATCCAGTAAACAGTTTTCTACTGGTTTATCATTTAAATCAGCATATTGCCCACCCTAGGAAATACCACCCACTTCCATCCTTCAAAAGAGGCCATCCAGTTCACGTGGTCAAACTCGTCTCCTCCTGAATCTTTCAACTCACATTGAATCTTTGACTATTGAGAGCAAATAGGAAGATTATAGCAGCTCTCCACAGCATGCTTTTGAACTAAAATCTACAAAGAGACATGACATCAATACCATGCCAATATCTGGCTCAGCATTAGGGATGAAGGTGGCAGCGCAAAGCGATTTAACTCAGCTGAGGCTTATTCCCCACAGACGAAAATGACTTCGGCACCAACTTACTTTTAACTTAATGGATTTTGCCTTTGCTTTCACGAAGGCATCTTCATGTTTCCTGCGCTGTGTTAAAACCCTTTACTCTAACCTAATACTCTTCTCATAGCCAGAGCACCCAAGACACCACTTAGAGATGGCATCCTTAACAACCCCCTGCAGTTCCATTATTTTTCAAAATATTTGTATATTTTTATATATTATGAAGTATTAATTGTTTGACTTTTTTGACCAAAACACGCACACACACACTTTTTTTTTTTCAAAATATTTGTATATGTTTATTACAAAGTGTTATAAGTATTATTATAAAAAGTATTATTTTAATTTATTGTAACAATGTATAGTGTGTATATATATATATATACATATATTCTGTTTCAATAAATTAAAATACTACATTATTTAATAATAATATTTATAACCCTTTGTAATATGTAAAAAATATACAAATATTTTGGAGGAAAAAAAAAACTTGTGTGTTTTTTTTTGTTTGTTTTTTGTTTTTTGTTTTTTTGTTCAAAAAAGACAAACAAATAATACTTAAAAATATATAAAAAAAATATACAAATATTTTGAAAAAAAAAAACAATATATATACATTAAACTTTATATAATAATAATAATAACATTAATAATAATAATAATAATAATTATTATTATTATTATTATTATTATTATTATTATTATTATTATTATTATTATTACTGGTCAAACTATTATATATAAACTGTTTTCAGATAGTCCTGAATGTTTTACCACTGTACAGGCTTTTGGGAATGAGGCAGTAGTGGTAAAATGTTCTAATCTCCCCTGAATGACGCCAAACTCCAGTGGGAATAAAGTTTACACCACATATCTCATCACCCTGCAATTGCTTTTTCTCTGTTTGCCCTTTATAACAGTTCCTGCAGTCTTCAGGCGCTATTTTTAGTCTGGTGCAGTCAGTTTTGTGCTGTATACTGCCTGCTTTAAGCTCTGACTTGCCTAGAACTGTGAAGATGTGTCACTGATTCTGCAGGATCCCATATAGGTTAGAATACAGCACAGTATGGAGGAATTTAAATACAGATATATATGAATCAGTGCTAGGATTTCAACCCAACATTACATGCAAAGACTATTGTTTGTTTTATGTATTCATATATTCTATACATTACAGGATTTCATTTATATTTTTTTCCCCTCCAGTTTACACTTTGATGCTTATACAATAATAAATAACTAACTTAATACCAAATAAGTTGGTTTTTGAAACCATTTCACTTTGCAATACGTTCCAATCTACCACTTTTCCAGTTAAAGTTGAAGATTTAATTGAGTTTATCATCAGAAATGACAGATCTGACTAGGGCAGAGACGTGTTTAGAGATGCTGTTTTTGGAGCCTGTGATTTACCTGTCGCATCTTATGAAACATTCAGCGAAATGTTTGAAGTAGGAGTAAACAGATGCCTTAGGATGTTTATTCTGCTGAAGAGCATTAAAAATATATCTACATATCACACCTAAACCTAGCTATAATTTCAATATCATATTCACCAGACATGTTTACCTAGTTGGAGGTTAATTAACTGAGCCTGCCTTCAAAAACACATGAGATAAACGCTCTGCCATATGTTTAGAATATGTATCTTATTTATTTATTTATTAAATAAATGGAATTCTATCCATTTAAATAAATTAACTTTAAAAAATTATATATATATATATATATATATATATATATATATATATATATAAAA